>MU127424.1:312051-570472 GCA_014904945.1 Gyrodon lividus
AAGGTTTTTGGATAAGGTTTGATGAAATGACAGCCATTTCAAAATGATGACTCATTCAGATAGTTTTTTGACTTTAAGTTTTGGTTACATATATTAGACCCTAGCATGCTGTAATATAATTACATACATCTGATAGCTGTTTTATTATGTCATCTTTATGTAATCAAGTCAGACAGCATATATAAACCCCACTATTTCATGTTTATTTTCCCACCATCATCATGAAGTCCATCTCTACTTTTCAAAAAAAACAATATCATTACTCTATCCTCTCTTGGTCTTTCCTCTAGGAAAATTGCTTCCCAAACTGGCCTAGGGAAGTCTACAGTATGCCAGTTTCTTCAGGAACTCCAGCCAGAGAAGACTAGGCTTCATGGTGGCCGTCCTTCAAAGCTTACCCCTATCAACAAGAGGGCTATTGTTTAGAAAATCATTACTGGCAAGGCCAAAAATGCTGTTCATGCCACTCAATACATCAATTCTATCATTGATGCTCTTGTCTTCCCCCAGACTGTGAGAAATTGTCAAGTCTGGGTTCAATCCCAGAATTCCTGGATAGTCCAAAGCGCGTGGAGTGGCGGAGTTGGGCGGGAATCCCCAAGGGGGGTCGGAGGTGTAAGGAACTTCAGCTTCAGCTTATGTGCTGTGCCCCTGTACGAGTTCTGTTCCTTGATTTCAGGGCAGAGGGTTGGAGATCAATCCTAAGGTCAACTTAAGGACTGAGGGGGTTCGGAGTGAAGCAGATCAGGAGAGAACGGGATTTAGTTGATATTCAAACTAAGGAAATATTGGAGAGTACAAGCGGGTTTATATACTAAAGAGTCCAGAAGATATCAAGATGTTAAAGTATGTCAAACAAATCAGGGTTTCAGGTTTCTGGAAGAAAGTAAGGAATGAATCAGAATGGCATCAGAATGGTGGAATAATGACTGAGGGCAATGGTGCAATAATTGTAAAGCAAGGGGGAAGGGAATTATTGATAGGAACTGTAGATGTCAAGAAGTGTCAAAGGAAAGTGACATATGTCAAGAGATAGCTGAGATAGGAATACAAAAGTCCAGGACAGGAATGTGAAAAGTCCAGGACAGGAAGTACAGGGTTTGGAATGTCCAATGAAAGAGAAATCTTCCAAGGTAAAGTCTGAGGCTCGGGATTCAGGATTTGATCATAGGTGTTCGGAATTGGGCCAGATGGGTTAGGAGAGTTTCGGGATGTGACACTCATTGACAAAGGGGCAGAAGTACACATGTATACATCTAATGGAGATAGCCTGCTACATGTTGCCATTGATCAAGATGCTACTAAAGAGCAGTCTGGTGTGCAACACCTCTTGGAGACTGTGAAGTCTGGCTGCAACCTTGTTGTACCCCATTTCAATGGCAAGACACCCCTTCACTTTGCAGTAGCCAGAGGTCATGTGTCCACTGTCCACTGAGGAATACCTGCTCTTCAGAGATATAAAAACACGACACGAAAACATAACGAAACCCCTCACCAATCATCCCCTCTGCACGATCTCCCACCCGTGATACGTCCGCCACAAAACGTCCTGGATGAACGCACTAAACGTGCTATCGTCCGTGACCACCACCTGGTGCGCCTTCCCAGCAATCATCGCATCAAGCAGGGGCAGAAGAAACAGCTTCATCGCGACCCCGTCGTAAGCGTTCCGGACCCGATCCAGATGCGCCGTTTGGCTCCGAAAGTCAGAAAGAAAAAACACACACGGAAAAGTCTCGAAAAAGGGCACGAATAAAGGATCCGAGCGTGGTTTTGCGCAATCTGTCGCTACAAACAGGGGAACATTGAGCCGTCTGAGAGAAGGAGCTCTGTGTAGGCGACCTTGACACGAGACTCTTGGCGAAAAATATTCTGGGAGTGGCGGAAGCGGAGGATGAGGAACCCTCAGACTCGGTAAATCGGGGTATATGTGGGGAGGATCCATCTCTTCTTCTTCTTCCGTACTCAGCAGAAATTTTTGCTCGAGAGAAACAGCCGTCTGAAGATCGAGGCCCAGTACACCTTGCACGAGCTTCCACCAGATAACCCTTGCATTGGCACGGCCATCACGCTGAAACCGACCGTCCCCGACGCGGACGTGTGCACCGAGATAGACGCCGCCGAGAGTGTCGTGAATCAGGTCGCTAGCCAGCGTAAGATCGGCGTTTGCAAAAGCCATACTCCGTCGAACGTCCCGACGGACCCACTTGTTCTCCTCTTGCTTGAGACGAAGCCGCGATGATCCGAAAAGGGTTCCGATCTGAAGCAGTCGTTGCTGAGAGGTAACAAGATCGGGTATATATACAGACTGAAGATACTTGTGTCGAGAAGGCGAGACGTCGTTCACCGAGTCTAAAAAGCGGAAATCATACGGACCCGAATCGGCCAGAACCAAAGTGTCGTCCTCAGATATATTCAGTTTTTCGAAAAGCCAGGTCGAAGTGAAGTTGGATATTCGCAGAAGCCGTTGATGGGCTTTCACTTGGGTCAGGTTGACGAGCGATGCCCAGGGTACAAGGGTATAGTCAAAGTAATCAATGCATTCGTCTGGCGTCGGGGTGTCCCTCGGCACATCAGCACAGTGCTGCAGCCCTTCCTTCCCACCCAGCGTTAACAAGTGGCGAAGTTCATCGAACTGCACATATCGTATTGTTTTGCCGCCAAGGCGAACGGGAGGTACAAGCAACGTGCGATTAAGTAGGCGTGATAGTACGAGTGCGTTCTCAAATGCGATACGCTGATTATGAAAGCCACTGTGGGGGAGGTATGCCAAAAACTTGGCGGTAGGGTCGGCGCGTAGCCGTTCGAGGAGGGTGTCAGACTCGTCGAACAGGACGACTTGGGTGATGTCGTCAGCAGCGGGAACGTGAAGAGAAAGAACTTTAGAGTTCCACCTCGTCGTGAACAGATAGTAGGCTGTCCCAAAGCAGACAAACATCGCGAACGTGAGAACGGCGACTAGAACGACGAGTTGTCGATTATGGGACAACGGCTCTGGTTGTCGTGTGTTCGTGTGATGACGCAAATTGGACCCCGGTCGAGTGCTGCGAGGCGCACGCATGCGGTATGCACCTTTTTCATCAGACACAGAGGGCGACTGGAATGCGTAACTCGAAGTGGACATCGTCAATGCTTTTGACCAAGTTGCCACTGCAAGGTGCGGAAGTGAACGAACATTTGTTTGCTGATGTTGAGTCCGGATGACCACATCACACTCCAGGAGGTCTAGCTAAACAGTCTAGAGAATCGAAGACAGTCGTTACTCTCCAATGAGAAGATCAAACTCAAAACGACAGGACGCAGCAGACGCAGCACGTATGGATAGTAGATACAGAACGAGCGAAACCGGCTGGAGTTGGGATAGCGCGATTAGCAGCAGTTTAAAGCGTCCGAGGCAGCCAAGAAAATATCAGTAAGGTGTAAGGAACAGATCTCAGGATGAGATCAAATGTCGTGATGGTGTAGAGAAAGTCAGCAGTGTCAAAGTCCGTTTGCTTTGCAATAACGCGTCAAGTAAGCTGCTGTGGTCACTCGTCTAAGCAGCGCTGATTCACATAACCTCCGGACGAGACGCGAACGAATCGTGGCGTCCACCGCCACCTGTAGAGGTAGTGGTAGCGCTGACAGAGTTGTATCCCAGGGAACCAAGCTGCAGGTTGGACCGTGAGCGTGTAATAATGTCGGAAGCGACGTCGGAGCCATATTGTTCAGCCAGTTGACTGAACAGACAGATTGTGAGAAGAAAAACCCGGTGCAAAAGAAGGTGAGCCCTTACTTGGCGTAATTATCCATGATGACAGCCATGCTGTTCATGCTCAGGCGGTACGCCTTGGGCATCATACCCTTGCCGAAGCGGTAGGTGATGTGGTTTGAGCATAGCAATCCGGTGACCATGATAGCGATTTGAAGAGGGACCAGCGAGAATGCGATGGTGTACCATATCTCAAGGACATGTTTCTCAAAGCTGAGATAGGCAGCCTTGCATCCAGGAAGCACGGAACGGGCGTAACATGTCTGGGATACCGTAGCCTCGACGAAAGGCGAGAAGTATCCGCAGCAATGCAGTCGGTTTTGAATGCGTAGACGGCCTTCGGCACCAAGGGCGCGAGACCACTGTGAGTTGATTTTACCCTCGAGGTTGAAGGTGCGTTGTTTGTACGTGATATATCCGGGAGTGACGAGAAATGCGAAACAGATCCAGAGCAAGAACGTATAGACAGCAAGGAAAGAGCGATTGTTCATGAGGATACCAGCCCAACCAATGACGGAGGTGACGGCAGCGAGAGTAGTAGCCACAGTTGAAAGAATGAGTTCTGTGCGGTTTCCGACGCGAACGATATCAGCGTGCTCGAAGACATCGAACCAAGTGAGGAGGCAAAATATCAAGCCAGTGAGAGCATAAATAGACAACTATTTTAACACCGTCAGCGTGCTCTTGATAAGCAATCAACGTACTCAGCTTACACAAATGTTGGCGGTGAAAAGTGCCCACTTGAATTTGTTCCAACGCATGCGAGGGCGGGTGTGACCACCTTCCTTTCCCTTTCCGCCAAACCAACCTCCGGTTATACCGTCGTAGTCTTCGTCGCCCTCCTCAGGCATGCGGGCTTCGCCGCTCTTGAAAGCCTCTCTACCCCCACCACGTTTTGGGAGTTGTGGGTCTGCTTTACCTCTTCGCCTCCGAGGAGCAGGCGAAAGAAGACCAGTTGAAAACTTGGTCGGGAGGTAGTTGACAGACAAAGAGACATCCTTGGGTAGGATGGCAATTTCAGCGCCGGGAGACTCGTTGTTTGGGAAGCAATCATCGTTATCCCTTGCCAAGGGGGCTGAAGATTGTCGAGACGCCATACCACCTAGGATGTGCCTAGTCGACGCAGCCTGAGAAAAGGTTGACTGTGCGTTAGAGAAGGAGGAGGAAGGACGTCTGGAATGGCTGGTAGAATGAAGCGATCAGCAAGGCAAGAGCGTAGAAATTAAAAGAGAGCAAACTACGTGGCTGGATAGTATAAGTAAGGAGAGACGGAAGGATAGAATTACCCGCCTCGTTGGCTAGTGGAAGAAAGAGGAAGAAACGGATAGGATGACTTACCCGCCTCGCCAGTCCATCTTGACGAACAGAGTAAAATGTTAGTCCTCGGCATCGCCACACAAATGGCTACCTTGTCAAATTCGCACGTACCTCCATCAGGCCTTCAGGCTCATTCAAACCGTCCGTCTTCCTGCCTCACACCTAGGTATATCGACCACACCCGCTGCATAAATGATCTTTACAGAGCACTTTTATCATTGTACAGAACTGTGAGGTATGAGAAGATCTGTTCTCACATCAATTGAGCTCACGTCTCAAACCTGCCTAAAGCATTTTTTTGCCATAGCCGCGGTTGTAGGCATGGGCGCCCTGTGTCCTCGAAACATGTGCGAGGAATCTCGGTAAATGTTCGGCTTCGTGCCCTACCATATCATATCCCACATGTCCAGTGGTTGTCCAGTCCGTGTCACCACACGCGTAAGCACAATGCTGCCCCTTCATCAATCGCCTTGGCACGTCTCCTATATTACTATGTTGATGAAGATACACCAGACACCCCCATGGCGGCGCCACATTACACGCACATCTGGGCAACCAATGTCACGACAGTGAGAAATAAAATAATTACTGCACCAACTACGAGTCCATATCATCCGACTATTTTGACTGTTTTTGCCATGTCCACGCCACTCCTTGGGCCTGACTGAACTTCCCCCTATGTAGAAACTCGGGCGTTCTCGCAAGTACATAACAGGGCGCACGTTGAAAACGTTGAGACAGATTGCGACCGGTCTTCCAGGGACCACAGCTGTCTTTATCTGTTATCAGTAAATGCTAAATTGTGACGTTGGATGGCATGTTACCTAAAACAAGCGAACTTATATCGTCCGATCACACAGTCCCGAGATAAGATACAAAGCAAACGTACAGCGTCTGTTCAAGTCAGAATGTATCGCGTTGACACGTCATGCCCAAGCTCTCGAGCACCAGGTCGACATAAATCCAGTAGGACGTATCACGCAGGGATCAGACCGATCAACAGTAATGATAACTACCTACTGCGCGAAACATACATACTCCTCCCAATGTCTCCCAATCTAACGAATTTCATACAACAGACCCACCACGCCAACATCTCGCAGCATCATAGTACTTGATCTACCAAACATCAAATATCCAATGACAACTGGAGCGCAGCATAAGTAGACGCAAAAAGAAGACCTGTGAAAACCCATCAAACCATCAGCATCCCCCAGCATAAACGAACACGACCTAATCCATGAAACGCACCCACGACGGGAACGTGTCCCAAAATACCCCCGCGTGTGTGTCGCTGTCCAATCTGATTCAGCCCCCACATCGATGCACCACGAAGACACGGACGGAGGGAACGTACCTTGGCGGGATCACCTGTAGTGTAGCCGATAGTATACAATACACGCGTGAACGTCCAGAAGCCACACCCTGACGCCGCGAGGATAGGATATTTCAATGCCGTCACCAGTGTCCTGTGCAATTGACCATCATCGATGAAAGGGGCGAATCTCCAGGAAGGAACGAACGCACGTCACCAAGATGACAGGCATATATTCCAAGGTGTTTTGGTGTGCACCTAGCGAACGAGAAGCTCATGTTAAGTAAAAAGTCAAGTTAAGTTACGCCCGAGCGACGGACGGCTCGAAGCAAGGGCACTTAGCCCGACAAATATGCAGACTCACGCTGTGCACAATTGAACAGGTAAGCATGCTTCGAAGCTGCAGCTTCAGCCTTCTCGGCGTACACTGCAAGTTTGCAACGACGCAATCAGCACACTCCGTCCTTCTCTACTCCATGCAAGGATGGTGTGGTGCCTACGCTGGGGATACGCGACCCCTGACTCTTTGCGGGAACTAGCGACAACCATGAACTGCCAGCCGAGCAACCATACAGTCGACACCAGTGCACCACCGACGTAGCCGAAACTATACATGACAAAAAAGATAAAGTATCAGCACTACCGCCAACTAAGTTGCAAGCGATCAGTCCTTGAATGCTTACCCAGGGGGAAGAACGATAGCAGACATGCCAGAAGCGCTAAAGAGTACTACTAGTGTTCATAATCACAACCCTCTACTTGTACTTATCCTGGAACACAAGTGACGTGTATCGCCGGCAGGATGTTTCCGAAGACAGCCTATTGTCACCATCAGGAGAGAACTAACTACATAACGTGTAGCAACCCCGTTGCGACCCACGTTTCGTTTCGGCCGTCGGGCCTCGAGTCAAGTGTCACCTGAACTCCTTCATCATATGTCTGACTAACTTACTATCTCTTATTTCACATCTTCCTTACTACCGATCTTCGTTGCACGACAGGCCGTGCCTCCGTCGCCTTTATCATTCCTTGTTTTCAGCCTAATAGAAACGTCTCTTGTGCTGCCACCCTCGACGAAGTCGCCGCCACATAATGGAGCACGGTTGTTCGCTTCCCACTCCGAATCGACATGTCCCAGGGTGGCATCGGGAAACGGGGAATGTGTTCTGGATGACGAACACTTCATTTTACAGAAAAGATATAAGATGGCAAAGACCAGACACGCAAACGATCACCATCACGTAGGTATATGACGCCTGAGACACTAAGCACAAAGCTAGGTATGTATGTATTGTGCTCTGAACATAAGAGTAAAATAGTAGTGCAGCTCTAATCTCACAACTCGGGTTATTAAAAAAAAGCCAGTGGTATAAAAACGAACGACGAGATGTGGGTCGGTCCACAACATTACTGACAAATCAGATGTACAAGACGATATGGATACGAATGGGTGGATTGTGCGTGGTGTGAAGGAAAAGCAACAACTAAAAAAGATCGAGAGTTTGAAATCATTCCACCACTGGATGACAGGTATGCGTGCCGGGTGTCGTCGGCGAGGGATGTTGGAACGAAGAGGCGTCGACTCCGTACTCCACAGTTTTTTCGACATTGATTTCGAGCTGAACGACGTGAACTCGCAAGACCGCAAAAAGAATCAGGGACATACCTTCGTCGTTGCAGGCTCGGCTCGGGACTGAAAAAACCATCAGTCATAATACCAAGAGGGGACACGCCATACTGACGCACCGAGTGATTGGTTCTGTACCGACTGGCATACCCGGGAAACGCCACGGGAAGCTCGGCAGAGACACCCCGTTGTGCCCGTTCGTTTTGCAGTTGTCTGCGAGCGTTCAATCTAGCAGCAATGAGGTGGTGCCACGAGGAAGTAAAGAAGCAGCGGTGAACTTACGTGGCGAGTAGAGAATTCGCATACACTGGTGCAACGCAACGTCATCAGCAAATGCACCAACGATCAAAAGTTATACACATACATTTACCAATTACAAAATGTAGTCCCATGAAGACAAGATTGGTAGGCATGGTAAGCCACTTCAGTCAAAGTCAACAGTGGACGCCAGGCTACCACATTTTTCACTCACACAAACCATGGACACGACCGTGGCCGCGCTGAGGTATCATTTAGCCAGGGAAACCATACACTACGGAAAGCGATTCACCTCGTCAACGAATTATTTTCAAAGGTATACAAGATCACTGAATTGATGACACGATCCATGCTGTCACAGGGAGATGTCGGCAGTCGGTATTTTCAGGAATGCTGAGACCATACCTTGACGATGCCTTCCGGTTGCTCCGAAGGGAATAACACAAGAAACCCGCAATCATAATATCTACGAAACAGGATAGCGCAAGGCCAAGCGTGAAAATCCACTGGTGTGAGAGTTTGATGAGGTTTGTGGAGTGTCAGAACCGAGAAGGGCTCACGCGGAATTTAGCCTTGAAGCTGGAAAACGTTTTCATATGTATCCTGCATATCGCCGGTCAGGGACGGAACATGGCAGGTAAGGCTGTGGCTTACATTTCGGCAGTGGTAACTGGCAGACCCGACAAAAGGTTTTAGTAAGGAGCGAACATGGACCTTAATCATCCCTCTCACTTGATGCAGAACCTGACATCGAGGTCGATTGTTATGCCCGCATGAACGGTATTCACCCAAGTACTTACATAGACGCAAGAAAGCAAAGGCCATCTTTTGAGTTTGCGTTGAATCGTTCGTTTCTGCTCCAATATGAAGATGAATACTCACAAGAGGGACAGTAATCCGCCAGTCACGCCGACTCACTTGAGGATATGTGAGTGGCATAGATGAAACGACCGGTATAGTACTCACGTTTGTGGATGCGGTGCGCAAAGAAACTTTGTAACGACATGAGCGGACAAAATGAGGGCGATTGGATGCAACAATACCATACCAGTGTATAATAAACGTTAGGATAGCCTGGGCAAAGGGGATGAGCGCGGGGGATGAGAAAACTCGCCAAGGACTTGCCGTAAGCGCTACAGTCATCTTTCGAGTGGGCTCAGATAGATAGCTACGAGGAACAGTGAAATACACACCGCTAGTGTCCTGAAATGTTAATTCAGTGAGCGGTCAATATGAGATCATGAAAATCTTGACAGGACCTCGGGATCACGTCGATCTTTGTAGTATCTCCAAAATTCTCGATTAGATAGATCCATATCGATGCACACACCAGAGAGGTATGTGCAGTGTCGAGCAGCCTGAGGGAATGTTAAACAGATAGGGAGAGTGCTGAACAAGAAGTACTGACCATACCACGCCGACCTGATCGGGTCTCAGGATCAGCATTTCGCAGACGCGTGACCATTTATGACAACCCACTATTGCTTTTGTCTGACGGATATCATGGGGGTAGAGTTTGACGTAGATGAAAGATTGCAGTGTCACAATCCCTGACAGACTGGGGAAGCAGCGAGGTTCTGGGTTAGTGAAAGCGCACTGCACAACAAGAACCCTGAGCTCACGCGGCGGCGACAAACCCGCCCACTAGCAGGGCACCATACGTTGTAGGCACGCTGACAGCCATATTGTCCTAGATATGGGACCGAGAATGATACCAACCACAAATGTAGAAAAAAAGGAGAAGAGTGGAAAATGGAGGCAAGTCAAAATCAACAAAGCAGAACCGGCCTTATGAAGGGTCCAATCCCAGATACTCGAGGGACAAAATGGCACCCCCATTCCAAGCAAGCCGTCACGGCATCAATTATGGACCTTCCAAACGGCGAACAGGGTCAGCAAATCGAAATTCATTGCTTCAGGTACATATATGGTAATCCCCTCTACTCCGCGATGCTCTTCTTGCCTTCAGTTCTTGTGACTCTCTGTCAAATTTCTCTTGATCTTTATCTATCCACGATGGATTTGTCTCAGGTTTGTCGTGCAAGCAGTTGTGCCAATCTGTAGTTGGAAAAAGAATACCTGTGCTATGTACTGTTTTTATTTGGTTAGTCCAGGGGCGCCAGAGTTCACCCTTTCGCGGATAGAGTGATCCCCCACTGTCAACGTAAAAGGCTGGTTTCAACATATCGGGGAGCATAGAACTTGAGGTTTTTGCTTAATCTCGTGCAATGATTCTCCATAGATCAATCGTTCTGCTGATGAGGTATTGAATCCTAAAGCCTAACCAGTTGCACCAAATTTGACACCTTCTGATCGAATGTCAGAATTGATGAGCGGCAACGGCAACGGCGTTCTGATATATGTGCTGTGAAGTCAGACACATCTACACATGTAATACCTCTCAAAATTACGAAAGAGTTTGGTGACAGTTTTGCGAGTTCTGTTTGATAGGTATCTGTATGTCCACAGTACCAGTTTCCCTGAGCTATTCCAAAACGATCTGCTCATCGAGCACTCGCCAAGCGCGTGAGTGAGTAGATTTGAACGCCATAATTACCAAAGACTTTGGTGGCGGTCTGATTGGTGGAGAATAAGTATTCGTTGCCCAAAAGTGGCGACCCTTTCATGTTGGCCAAGTTTAAGTTTTGTAGATGCAAATGCTCATACGGTATTGTGGAAATGGTGCAATCCCACGTCGGATCCGGGCAAGGTGCAACAAGATCGTACACAGCTTCCGAGGCAGATGGTGAGCTTGATTCCAGGATCAGTGGAATTCACGATCGGTCCTTGACTTTGGGGTTCGAACTTTGAAGTTGAGACTATCGTTGGTTGTCGAAACAAGTGGGAAACGCGACTACGTGATGTATGCCGTTCGTACCTACATTCTGCACTGCATGAACTCTCGGCGCAATGAAACTCCTTCCGTGCAGACAGAAGCGCTGTTCGCATCAGTAGCAAAGAACATAATTATGAACCAGAACATGAGACACGAATGATACGGGAGGCTTGCAGTTTATTGAGTTTGTACGATTCAAAATGTCCTGTGGAAAGGCTGCGTGACAAAGTTCACGCGTCAGTCACAGTCACGCCACCATACCACTTCCTCTTTGACCACCACTGACACGGCGATATGACAGTAAGTCTTTAATCCTTCAAAAGTTCTACAAAGTCAACTCATAAAGCACCTCAGGACACGTCAGTACCCACGGAAGAAGACGTGCTAAGTGATTTTATTCCCAGCAACATCGTCTCCAGACAGGCAAGTAATCATCTTCGCTTCAGGCGCACGGGTATTTACGGCGAGCATGGTCTTGGATGGAGCAGCAAAGTGAGGGCGCGGATGATGGGGAGAGCGAGTATCTCGATGGAGGCGCGAGCATGGAAGAAGACGAGCTTCAAAGCGAACAGGGGGATGAAGTATGTCATTCATAATCGCTATAGGGTCAGACATGGCCTTTAACACACAGCTTCATCAGGAACCTGTCGCAAGTGGCTCCTCTCCTTCAAAAATTGCAAAATTGCAAGAATCAGCTGAGAGACAACAGAAGAAGCAAAAACGAAAGGCTGATGAAAGCCAGCTTCATGCAAAGAGGCAGGAAATGGATAAAGCCAAGGTGCGCTCATTCATCATTCTTCTTCGTATCGCCTCACCATTTTGCAGATCGCCGATGCCGTGAAGCGCTATTCCTACTTGCTGGGTCAGACTGAACTCTTCAAACATTTCGTCGATATCAAAGTGTGACATTTTCATGTGCCTCCGACCGCTAGCTTACCGTCTTGTCTTCAGAAAGCCCGTGACCCACAGTACGCTGCTCTTTTGGACGCACAGCCAAAGCAGAAAGGGAGAGGTCGCAAGAAAGCTGTGTATGTGCAATGCCCTGCTCGACTTCTCCAGATACTCATGATCATGCAGAGACCAGAACGCTCGCCACAGGAAGTCCGAGAAAGAGGAAGACGAGGAAATGCTCAAGGATGGTGAGCTCGCCGCACAGGGAGATGACCAACCATTTGTTTTCGAGGAGTCACCGAGCTGTAAGATATTTCCAACATGTCTTCCTCCCCTATATTTACCTTCCCATGCAGATATCCAGGGCACGATGAGGGCGTACCAACTTCAAGGGCTGAACTGGATGGTCTCGTTGCATCACAATGGTTTAAATGGCATACTTGCTGATGAAATGGTGCGTGGTATTCCAAGGCATTGTAATATAGTCGCTGAACGACAATACCGCAGGGTCTCGGCAAAACGCTGCAAACAATTTCCTTCCTCTCGTACCTTAGACATTATCGTGACATCCATGGCCCTCACCTAATCGTGGTGCCCAAGTCGACGCTCCAGAATTGGGCCCGGGAGTTTGAGCGGTGGACGCCCGACGTAAACGTCATCGTGCTGACCGGAACCAAAGAGGAGCGCGCCGAACTGATCGCAAATCGACTCCTGCCGCAAGACTTCGACGTCTGCGTTACCTCTTATGAGATGTGTCTGATCGAAAAATCAGCCCTGAAGAAATTCTCTTTCGAGTACATCGCGATTGACGAGGCGCACCGCATCAAGAACGTAGATTCGATCCTTGCCCAGATTGTCCGGTCGTTCATGTCCCGCGGGCGTTTACTAATTACGGGTACCCCGCTTCAGAATAACCTGAAGGAGTTATTTGCCCTCCTCAATTTCATTTGCCCCGAGATCTTTTCCGACTATGCCGACCTCGACTCCTTCCTCCATAAGGATGACTCTGGTGCCGATGGTGAAGAAGAGAAAAGCAAGAAAGTCGTGGAGGCATTGCACAAGATATTACGCCCTTTCCTCCTGCGTCGCGTGAAGGCCGATGTGGAGAAGAACCTCCTTCCAAGTAAGCCCCATTTTCCTTTGGCGCTTCTTTCTCAACGCTGACCTACCATTCTTGCAGAGAAGGAAATCAACATCTATGTTGGTCTCACAGAGATGCAGCGAAAATGGTATCGGTCTGTCCTAGAGAAGGACGTTGATGCTGTCAACGGTTTGTCTTCTACGCTGTGCTTTGGTGCAGGTCATTGGACTTAGATTTCTGCGCAAGGCCTAACTGGGAAGAAGGAGGGCAAGACGCGTCTGATGAACATGGTGATGCAGGTACGTCTCGAACGCTGGTGCTATCATGGCTCGTCTCACGTCGAGTCAAGCTCCGGAAAGTGACATGCCACCCCTACCTCTTCGACGGCGCGGTGAGTTCCTCGTGCCCTATTGTTGTCAGTGCCCCTTAACCTAGGATCAGGAACCCGGACCACCATACACCACGGACGAGCATCTAATCGAGAACTCGGGAAAGATGATGATTCTGGACAAGCTGTTGACATCCTTGAAGGCCAAAGGATCGAGAGTTCTGATTTTCAGCCAAATGAGCCGTGTCCTGGACATTCTTGAAGATTATTGCCTGTTCCGAGCATTCAGTACGTGAACATGCACCATTTTGCGCCACCAGATCGTACATTGACGCAACGGGTATACAGAATATTGTCGTATTGACGGTAGCACGGCTCACGACGACCGAATCCTCGCCATCGACGAGTACAACAAGCCGGGTAGTGAAAAGTTCATCTTTTTGCTCACTACTCGTGCTGGAGGTCTCGGTATCAATTTGACCACCGCAGACATCGTCGTCCTCTATGATAGTGATTGGTGTGTCTCAAGTGAATTGTTGTGTAAATTGACACTGACTATTCTCTAGGAACCCACAAGCTGACTTACAAGCGATGGATCGTGCGCACCGCATCGGACAGACAAAGCAGGTGTATGTTTTCCGGTTCATCACGGAGGATAGCGTCGAAGAGCGCATGCTCGAGCGTGCTGCGCAGAAGCTCCGTCTCGATCAGCTTGTTATCCAGCAAGGCCGACAACAACAATCTAAAGGTGAGTATCAAGCATCCTACGTTGCCTTGAATTAATCGTCCTCCTGCCCAGCCGCAAGCAAAGATGAACTTCTCGACATGATTACGCACGGAGCTGAGAAGATCATTAATTCTTCTGACGAGTAAGTGGTTACTGGTTGCATCAAGCAACGCCATCAATATATTGCCCACAGCCACTTGATTAACGACGACATTGAAGCCATCATCCAACGAGGGGAAGAGCGTACCGCCGAGCTGAATAGTAAATACGGGGAGCTCAACCTCGAGGACCTCAGCAACTTCAAAACCGACAGTTCTCTTCAACAATGGGAAGGCGAGGACTTTCGACCGGGACGCAAAACGCTCAATTTGAACATGCTCTCGCTCTCGAAACGTGAGCGGAAGACCAACTACTCGGTGGATAGTTATTTCAAGGACACGTTACGCGCTGGTCCTTCGAAGACGGAAAAGGCCCCGAAGGCTCCTCGCGCACCTAAGCAGATACAAATGTAAGGAAGCCGTTCATCCTCACTTGCATGGCTCTGACGTTGTGTCGTCCATCAGTCAAGACTTCCAGTTCTTTGATCCAGCTCTTGCGCAGCTTCAGGAGAGAGAACTGGCCGTGTTCAAGGTTTGACGCCTCCACCGACCGTTGAACGTTCAGGGCTCTTAACCAGATACATTTAGCGCTTGAATGGTATTGTTGCAACTACGAAAGAAGTTCCAGGACCAGAAGACACACCAGAAAAACTCGAGGCCGAGAGGGCTGCCGCTCAGGAGTTCATCGACACAGGTGAGCTCGCGCTCAAAAACTCACTCGCAACTCTTTTAACAACCACACTCTCACAGCCGAGCCGCTCACCGAAGAAGAACTAACGCTCAAGGAGCGATACTCGGAGTCTGGTTTCTACGACTGGAGTCGGAGGGACTTTCAACAATTTGTACGTGCTCTGGAGAGCTACGGATGGTACGTCATTGTCGCATTTGAAGGATGTCACGCCTTGGGGCTGATTATCGTGTACGTTGTAGGACGGACGACTATGAGTTACTGGCGTCGGAAATACAGGACAAGGATCCGAAGGAGGTGAAGAGGTATTATACCTACTTTAAGAAGCACTGGAAGGAGCTCGCCGAACATCCCCGCATTGCGGCGCGCATAACGGAAGGCGAAGCCAAACGCACGAAACGCTCTAACCTTGAGTCGCTCCTCGCCAAGAAGGTTGCATCCGTCAAACACCCGATGCAGGAGTTGGAGCTCAACTACCCTACCACGAAGGGCAAGGTCTACTCAGAAGAGGAAGATCGATATCTTCTATGTCGCTTACACCACTACGGGATGCGCGCCGACGATGTCTACGAGAGGATCAAGAGGGACATTTCAGAGTTTCCCGTATTTAGGTTCGACTGGTTCTTCAAGAGCCGTTCGGTACAGGAGCTCCAGAGGAGGTGCAACACATTGCTGGGAATGATCGAGAAGGAGGCGGAGGCTCAAGCTCAGCAGGATGTGAAGGCAAAAGGCGCACGGGGAAAGGTGAGCGTTCGAGTGGCTCTAATCTTAACTCCGAGATTGGCATGCTCACTTGACGGTCGTTGCAGAAACGAGGCATCGAGGAAGTCCAGAAGGAAGAGGATGCCAAGGAATCGAGGTCACCCACGCCCGTCTCTGCCCCTGCGCCTAAGAAGTCGAACAAGAAGAAGAAGACGTAGAGGACCGTCGCTACTGGATACACCATCACCTTCTTACATGCCCGCAGATTATCTTCGCCTCAACTTGATCAACGTAGAGTATAGTATTTAATGAATGGGTTCGGGGTCCATTGCATTGTGGAACCCAAGACCTTTGCATCGCCTGAAAGATCGCATTCTCGGACTAGTCGTTACGCATGCTGGCTAATGAACAACAAGTGCCATGGTTCGGTCCGTGTTGCAAGGCCACTGTACATGAGTTGGCACGGTAGACGTCAGCTGGAGGTTACTGCATACCGCTTCAATCACCCATAGCCTAAGGCTCCGGGCTTGAATTACGTCGGAATTTTGTATCTTCAATCGACGACATCTTCATCTTCGATCCAACCAAGTCTGCAGGGGTGGGCCAGGTGTGTCGACCTGCCAGTGTGTGATGCCCGCTGATACTTGCTGTCGCGCTGGAGACATTATAGTCGGGATATGGACATGGAAGGGTTTACGAGTGGCTGGGGACGTGCTGATATCGAATAGGATCTGGAGGAGTACCCTGCGCCAACGAGACACTGCGCAGCGGCCCTGGGACATTCACTACACATACTCCCCCCGAAACCGTGATCCCCTGGAGTATACCCCTCAGTCACTGATCGGGGCCATAGTCTCAGATGCTACCCTACTAGCTCCCAAGCTTGACGTGCCTTTTCACTGTGGCGCTATGGTCACCCGACCATGGAACTTGTGGTGGACCCGGTAGCATAATAATCACACTCCTGATGGCATGTTCCTGACAGCTGGGCAGTGGAGTTTCGAAGCAGCCTGAACTCCGAGAATACAGCGTTACGAGCTGACCCGCCGACGAAACAGCCCTGTAAGTTGCTGAGTGCACCCTCAGGCCTCGGTGCTCACTGTCCAGGTCCATCCTCTGCATGCAACTACTTTGACGAAGCCTGGCCACCACCCGCCAACAAAGTCAGGGAACTAGCTATGGCAGCACCGCCGAACGTGACCACGAAAGCAATGAGTGGCAAATTTGTCCTGGTTACTAGCATCTCGCTCACTCTATTTTATGGTTGAGCTAACGCGCGTCGTTGTCGATAGAATAAGTCCCTCAGTGACAGCGTTGATGAGATTCTCCGGCTCCAGGGACTGTCATGGTTTAAGCGATCCGCTTTCTCTTTGTTCACCCTCACGCTTTCCATCAAGCATACAATAGACGGTGCCGGTGTCGAGCACATTGACATTGTCCACACATTGTCTGGAGGGTTTTCGGGAACGAGCGAGGGTCGCATTCTTGACTGGCAAGAGCGCGACGACAACGACGACGTTTTCGGTACTGTCATTGCAAAATCGCGAAGGATTGACGTAGAGGGGGTCACAGACGAATTCTTAAAGAAAGATTGGACTCAGGATACCATCGATGATGGTGTTGTTTTAGCTGTCGGTTGCAGCAACCCCGAGAGTAACAAGCTGACGTGGAGAGCAGAGCAGGTAGTTGCCTTGGTCCATCCTTACACTCTGTGGCACCATGCTAAATCTGAATCTACATTTAGACGTGGGGTTTCTCGGTTATAAACGGCGAGAGGCGATATGTTAGACATACAATCTTCACCTCGTCAGACAAACAAGATGGCCCAATCTATGTCCGCTTGGTCTATGACTACAGTGGGTGTTCTTGTCCTTGTTGGCCCTCTTGTTTCTGAACCTATTTCCAGTCGGCACCATCTGAGAGTGCTTGGTCAAGGTACCAACCATGGCGAGATTTAGACACAGTTACTGGAAACTTTACCTCGTATATGGTAGAATAAAGATAGTTTTGGGAACCCAATGAACGAATTTGAAGAGAGTTTGAGCACCCACCAATCTGGCACTTCCCCCGAGTTGCTTGTTGTGTTATCATTCGTGATGGCGTCAGGACTCGGGGCAGGGGGCATCGTGCCCGAATCACAACGGATGGTGGCCATACCTTGCTCATTTTAGCCCCTGAATACTCCCAGCTATGGGTCCGTGGTTCCTGCAATCACCGCGTCGCTGCAGGTGTGGTTCGGAAGACCAACTTTGATATCATGGCACAAAGTATTCTCAAATCAGAAAATCCACACAGATACTATCTCTAAAAACGAAACGAAACGACGATGTAACACAGGTAGGTACATGCATATTCACAGACACATGCAAAACATACATAAAATTACCATGAACACAAATGTATCACTGAAAGGCAGAGCACACAAAATCCAGGGCATGTGGGAGGATTAGATCGCTCCTCGACGATCAAATTCGGAGCCATGCAAACCTAACGCTTGGTCATGTCACCAAGAGCGGTTGCCGGGGGGATTCTCCCTGGTTTGGCGATGACTTTTTCACAGTCGGAATTGCACAGAAAATGAAGACGGGCGGGAGCCAAGCCCAAGCCAGAAGTTCGAGTACAGCAAGCCCATGTAGCCAAACTAAGCGTGGAATGAATACAGAAACAAGAACTTCGAGATCATCACACAATTAGCCGCCGGCATGATGATAGCATCGAGTCAATCAACTTACCAAGCATCAAGCAAATGATGGAAAACCCGAGAGATAACCCAGGCCACGCAAGAAAAAGTAGTGTTGCATACAAGCGGAAATGACTTCCGGTAAGAACCTAAGCTCCATTGTTATTATGAAGAAAGGATGAATGAAGATGAACCGCACCTCCTTTGCCCATACTCTATCACAACTCTCATACACGACAATGACCACGCAGCCAGTCAATATGCTGCCCAACGCATGTACAAAAGACGTTAAAGCAAGGAGGTAGGGTCCCATAGCCGCGTAGGGTAGTAACGAAGGTAATGGGGGTGGCGTCGAGAGGAACACAGCACTCGCCGTTAAGATAAGTCCTCCCTGACGAAACGACCTTAATGATAATATTTATCATACAACCATGAAGAACTCACTATGACGTTGGAATTACTCAGGCGGTCACAAACGAGCCTTTTGTGTTCGTCCCACAATTCTTGGCTTTCTTTTTTCGATTCCCAATGGTACTCGAGGGATGGCCTTGGAACCGAGATCAAACAGAGTGCCATAAAGAGGACTTGGAGCACTGGGGTGTTGAGGAGACTTCCACCAATCTGGCATTTCCAAGTTGCTCGCCGCGTTATCATTCGTGATGGGGGATTTGCAGCTGCAGGTCCATTTCTTGCACGGTAGGAGCACGAGGATGACATTCTGGCGTTCATAGTCAGACACAACTGTAGGTTCCCAAGTAACCTGGAAAGGGAACAGTTAACGTTTACAATGAGTGTGTTCTGGCAGTATATAGTGTTCTGGCCGTATATAGTGTTCCGGCCAGTACTCCACGAGCTTCTGTGTGACCAGGGTTGGATGGGGCCCCCCTTTTTAAGCGCTCCTTGACCATAGAGAAAAGAGAGCCATTAATTTTTGTGAATACAGTTTGGCACGTTGACTCTCCAAATTGCCCCAACATCATTGTAGTGTCGATCGGAAGTGGAGTAAAGAAAGCAAGCACGTCCACAACCCCTGTGCATGTAGGCAGCGTGCAGTGGAAGCACGACGTGGAGGACGGCGCCTAAAACGAGGGTGACGACCTTCATCCTCGAAACACCCAACTTCATATCCGAGTCATAGGAGAGAAAGAAGTACTGACTGCTGACTGAGGATCAAGAATTTGACGCTGACATAGATCTGTGATTCTGATGCCTGGCGACGTTACCAATGAAATAGATTACAACATGTGGACACATGCCTGCAGTAGTCTGTCCATTTCGAAACGCTTAGCATTTCCATTTCCTCGCCCGCGGACCACTGTCACCTGCACTATATTACGATGATAGTGGCAAAAGCCGAAGTATTGATGTTTGACCTAGACAGTGCTCGTCCTTCACCGGGCATCACCTACTCACTCCGTCCTTCGTCAATCGTAGCAACACCCTCCCCACGCCCAAATTTCCGTGCAGCCATGTAGTGTTGACGTTTTTCCAAGTCTATAACAACGGTGTTAGCACACAGCGTGAATGCTGGGCGCGGGTTGGCCACAAGGGCGGTCAAACGTACCGTGTGCCCACATGGCTGCGCCTATCCTGTTCGAGATGGTGAATGCGAGTCCAAAGACAGGAATGCCTTCCAGTAGCGCAGCTGCGAAGCCGAACACTACGTAGACGATCGGCTCAGGGTCATAGTCGGAGTGGAGAGTGAGTGGGAGGTGGAGAGTCAACAGGTTACGCACGTCTGTAGTCCCACTTTCGCTCCTCGATGAACACAGCCACTTGGTGCGGAGTCATGTTTTTCGCTTTAAAATACTGTGGGTGCAGCACACAATATGGTGAACGCCGCAATAGGAGGGAAAATGACATACGGATTTGTGCAGGTACTGTGCAGTGCCCACAGCTTTGAAGCTTGCAGCTACGAACGTACCCACGAAGGGATAGAGAGCCAATGGGAGAAGCAACACTAGAGCAAGATAGACTTTCAGTATCACGGTAATAATTGATCATGATGTAGTACACAGACCTTTCTTGATGACGGTTCCTACAATCCATATTTCCATCACCTTGCTCAAGCGTGCGCAGAGGCCTTCGTTCACGACGGGCGGTACGTCCCACTCTTCTACATAAGGTTTCCAAAAGTCGGGACCCTTACCGCGAGAGGCGACCGTTTGGTCCCATGCACGTTGGCGGGCGATACGAATATTCCGAGAGAGGAAAAAAGTGATAATGGAAGTGACTTGGGCACCCAGGAATAAAACCGTTACGTCTAATAGGAGTTGAGTGGGTCGTCAAGATACTTGTGCGGGTGCGAATAGGACAAAGCGGGAGACACACAAATGGATAAGTTGAAGGGTAGTTTGAAGCCGAGCAAGGTCTCTTCCGAGATGTCTGTGGCGGTTTGAGAAAGGCGAGTGATGTAGTTAAAGGAAAGAAGAGAAGTTGGGTGGCTGATGAGAGACCGTATGATGTGCTTTTGGATCCTGAATGTCAGACATGTCTTGGGATGAGTCAGTCGGAAGTAGCCCCTTGACCTCTGGTGGGTTAAGCGCACCCATACAAGGCCGACAATAAGACCTCGTCGTGCACCGTGTCTGCACTTATCCCATGCAGGTTTGTAGAGAGATCTGTCGGTAAATAATCTGTAGACGCCAACGACGACATAGGAAGGAGGGAAGTTAAGACGAAGCGTTGCTCGTTGGAGGGTTTGGGGCACACTGTCAGCATCCAATTTTAAGGGGCGTACTGTCGGCGGATCTGGCAAGCGTGACATCGGGGTGGCTGCTGTTTGAACTGTGGTTGAGGAAGACTTGTCTTTGTCGAATGTTTGTTGAGAGTGCTGGTAGACTAACTGGAACTCCAAGCTGTAAGCGTGTAACATTCATTTGTGGTATGTTCAATGTTCGTACAAATGTTCGGCGCCAGATGGCACGGAATAGAGACAACAGTAATTACTACGACGATAAATTGCTACAGCAACGATTTTCTAATGAACATGACAATAACATCGAGTATAGCATGGCGATAGCATGTGCAAGGAGAACGGAAAGGCAGAAAGTCATCATGAAAGTACAGCAAGATCTAAGCGTTCTCCGAATTCGTCACTGGGTGACAATTGACGGTTATCACTGCTGCATTCGGAGCCTTTTCCTCAAGAAGCTTTTTGAAAGCAATCAGCCGGGTTTGCGCTATCGAGGAGAATAGCAGTTCGTGGTCTTCATCGTGGAAGAACGCCTTGTTGTGGGCGATCTCGTGGGCAATGACGAAGTACCTAGATAGTGTCAGAGATCGTGAAGCTACTTTGCTAAGGGAACCTTTTACCATGCTGCATACATCGTTGCTCGAGAGCTGTCATCTGAGGACAAATGAGCATCTGGAAGACAGTGTTAGGACTTCCTCATTGTCAAAGGGACGATAACGCACGTTTCGTAGAATAATGACCGAGGTTGAGGTAGATTGCATTGCTACGATTGAATCCCATCAGATCCGTGTCGTCTGGCTGCCAGAATATGTGTAGCTTTTTTGGGCCAAGACCGAACAAATCCCGGAGGTCCTCTAGTATATTGGAAAACGCTTCCAGTTCGCCTTCGGGGGGATCTCCCGAGCCACCTAAAAAGGGACTTCAGCGCAACCTCACAGCTTTTGGGCACATTGGGCACGTACGTGTTTTGAAAACGGGCATGCAGTTCTTCGTACGTTTCTCTGGAACCACGGAAACACATGAGCAATGAGGCCAATCTCATGGGAGTAAACGCACCGCATCGATCTAGGTCCATGCGACGGCCACAATACTTCACGTCACGTTGTTTCTTTCCCCCTGTCGATTTGTCCTGGTTCTGTTGTCGATCTTGATCAGCGTCGCTCTCGCACATCTTCAGCGCCTCGGACACCATCTCATCTGAAGAAACCATAAGACAACGCAAAAAACATCTTGTGAGGAAATTCACTCATGTCGTTTTGAACGAATTCGCCGGGTTGGTTCTTCTTCTGTTTGAAGATATCTTTGAAGCCTTTGGCCCAGTTCACGAGGGGAGCTAGCAATAGTTTAGTAGAATGGTGGTTGTCTTCGAGCTTCTGTGGATCTCCCGGTGCAGCTATTTCGCACCAAAGAACAATAAGGGCATATCACAAGTGGCAACTTAAATGGCACTGACGTTGGGGGTGGTCCGCTCTTTCTGCCTGCCGGTCAAAATTCCGCTTGATAGCGTCAACTGAAAAACATTAATTTGTGATCATAAGGCGAGGTCGATGTAGTCACCATCATAGCCTCGGCGTTTAAGATCCTCCAGGTCAGCTTCCAATATAGTCATCAACAACAGTGTGTCGTGTGTTTTGTGTGTTATGAAAATGATGCGACACAAGGCAACGGCAACGCTGTTGAGCGGTTAGACTGCGCCGCGGTGTTGCAGCAGGATACCCCACTTACTCGTACCAGTCATTTTTGGAGTCTTTTGACTGCTCTTTCAACCAGAGCGTGTCGTTTCCTGTAGTGCGCTTGATCCCAGCCAAAGCTTCTTCGCATATCGGAAGCAATGGTTTAGAGTGATCAGGTTGATGCTTCCATTGAAGACTCTTCGATATCTTCAAAGTCTTGCAGTACTTCACAGTAAATGCACCCTCGTTTTTCCACTGCATGATGTCGAAACCTGACCGACGTGTACTATCTTGGTCGTGAAGAAAGATCTTGAGTCTCTCGAACACATGGTAATGGCGATCTTTTGCCTTAGTTTGAAGTTTGACCAAGAACGGCCCGTGGTTGACCACGTGATCCACGTTGGCGCTCAGCGATTCGGAACCGTAGTCGCGGTAGAAGTCTGTGAAAATTTAAGAACGGCTCAAAGTGAAGCACAGACCACCTGACTTTCGAAAACCTCTTCTTTGGGCGCAACGAAGATGTATTTGCCAAACAACCGGTGGCTCTCCATATCGTCGGCAATGAGAACTTCGTGTGCATGTTTGAGGGCATATTCTTGTGATTCTCCATCAACCGCACTGTCTGGAGGGCATGGCTTCTTACGGAACGAGAGGAATATCGGAGCCTTCTTGATTTGAGCTCTGAGATCCGTCGACAAGCTGTGATATCCTGCAGCGACCTGACGGAGATCGTCGAGATATCTGATTGGAATTTAGTACAGGTGAACTACTGGAAGGTGAACGGATGGCCCCACCTGTTGTATGCTTGGGCCTTGTCCCCGTGCTTCTCCAGATACAACTCGATCTGGTCCAGATATCTTTGAGGGTTTGCCATCATCGCCTCGACGATATCTGAACAGTCTGGGTTCGGCTTTGCCCCACACATCTTCAAGAACCTTTTCGCTGTTTGCCCGTAATCCACATATGTGAATAACACGTAGTGATGCACCTTGGCAGGATCCGGGCGCTCGTAGAAACACTTCTTAGGGGCCACAGGGTCCGGGTTCTTCCCGTCAGGAGAGGCTGTCAGCGGTGCGAATTGAACGGGAACGATCTTCAAGTTGGATACCTCAGCTAGCTCATCGGCCGAGAAACCTAAAGGTAAACCTTAGAAGGAATTCGTACAGAGTACCATGTAACCAACCTCCCCTGCCAACTAGTTTGAACCACTTCTCTGCCGTGGCTCTATTGGGTGGCGGGTTCTGTTTCATAGCTTTGATTATTGCGGCGCCGGATGGTCTCTCCTTAACCTTCAACCTTGCTTGAAGCTTAGGTGGGACAGATTTGTGGATGGTGCGAAACCCAAAGACTTCCCATTCAGAGGACGTGAACACCTGGCGAGATAGTCAACCGGATACGCTACCTGTGATTTGGGGAGGTCATACCTCTTCTGGGGTTCCGAATTGTGTGGGTTTGCTCTCCTTCCCGCAGGGAAGGAAGGCGAACTCGGGGAAATCAGCTGGATTATACTTGTCGTAGTAGCTTTCCAAGTTGAGGACGAAAAAGTCGTATGCGCTTTGTCTGACCGTAACATCTTTGCTGGAGGCTTTCTCGATTATCAGCTTCAGGGGAGGGTAACGTTGAAGTCCGACGTCATGCAAGAAATCAGACAATGCTGCGTCTGGAAATGAGGCTTGCCTATCATTGAGGAACAAAGAAGTACGGACCGGCATCAAACGTTGGACCGAATTGACCAAGTGCAGGTTCGTCGTTCCAGCGCAAGACAGGAAGCCCGAGAATACGATGGGTTGGGTGTGGGTGATAGAGTTCTCGAATGCAATGGCGCGACCCTGTTTCGCTAGCGAATATGCGTAACTGAGCGACAACCCTAAACTTATCACCCATGTGCGGACGCACTGCCTGGAGGTAAGGGACCAGGCGTATCATCGAGTGATCCCGGAAATCCAAACTACGCAATCGTTAGGCGAGAAAACCCCAATGTATTGAACAATTATTCGATTACCGATTTTCGACCTTGTCCCAGTCAAGATATCTCCTAACACCAAGAGAATCTAGCACGCTATCAAGCTGCGACGGCAACTGTACGACTGGTAATTCGTCGAACAGGTCAGCCTCCGGGAAATAAGCATCTTCAGGCTTGTAGTGTCCACGGTTCGTGGGGATGCATTCCACGGATCGCATGAGAGCGACAACCGTGTTTCTGTCGCTGGATTTTATTGATGGCCACGAAGTGCGTAGCGCGGTCAGCACCTTCTCCGAGAAGGCCGAGTTCTTGCGAATTTCTTGGGAGAGGTCTGATTTGGGGTTAACCAGATATTCAATCCAGTCCACGATGGTCAAGTGCTCCCAACCGAGAGCCGCCCTCACTTTGTCGGCATCGAGGGTCCTAGTGAACGGTAGGGGGATCGTATCAGGTGGCAGCGGGTCATCATTCCGGATAAATGAGTACACAGGCCTCCTGTCAACGAACTTCTTGATCGTCGAAAGCATTATGACCTGATGTGGCGGCTTAGACGAGCGGAATTTGGCAACGGACAAAACCTCGTCCCTACGGACCGCGACCTGATCTGTGGCTATCGTCTGGTGGGTTGGTGTGCCGAAGGTGTCTACCCACCAGCCAACGCACTCAACCATATCCTCTTCGGTGAAGATCCGGCGATCGAATTCCTCCTTCACGTCGCCGAATGTATGAGCCTTCACAGTATATTTCTCTGGGAGTTGTTCCACTATCGTCGACTCTATGGGCCACAACTTGCTGTCCAGAACTGGGCGCTCTTTCATGAACCGCTCGAAGGTTGGACAAGGTTGCCGGACATCCACGGAGTCTCGGATGCCAAGGTTGGAGAGTATCGGGAACGATTGGCTAGCGGAGCAATTGAAAAATGCGTCTTGCAGCAACCTTCCCACTTTCGGATCTGGGGTTGATTGTCGGAGTGTGAAGCATGCCATGGTGTACATGGCCTCTTCTCGTAGATGATCTTTCAGTGGAGAAGGCGATTCTGGCCACCGATTTCGGATGTCCTTCATGGCTCGTTCGTATATGAGCCTCGTCAGGAAGCCCCCAACGTACAATAACTCTTCGTTCCATTCTGACTACGTTTCAATCCTCCGTCAACGAAGTGGCATGGGCTTACTCACTTGCCACTTGGCTATTACTGCACAGATGATAAGGCTCCCGATAAGAAGGGAGCTTGAGCAATTCACTCACTTCAGGTCAATCGAGCCCCGCTCGACTGTCGGTATGAATCGGCTAGACAGATGCACTGCGATGCCAGATGTCTCCGCTGTACTTTGACCCTAACCTCGTTGTCAGAATCATTATCCACTCATACTGATGATGATGACAGCACTGACGATAAAGAGCCGCGAGCCATGACCTCTGATCAAGTTCAGTCAGTTATTAGTCAGTGATCAAGATCAACTCACTCTGCCTCCTCGCTGCAGAGCCCTTGACTTCCCCTGAACACGCTCCCTATGTTTTCATCCTTATTGCCGTCTTGCATCACTCGTTGATATTGATCCATAGTAAACTGCATGCAGCCTGTAAATCACTGTTAATAAGGACAAAAGGGGCGTCACTCACGTGCACGGCCTCGTACGGGAAGTTGCTTGGTGGGTTTTTCTTCGTCGCCGCTTTCAGACCGGAGACTATGCCTGTCGACGGAGTTGAAGAAATACGCGCAGAGTAAAACATGTACTGGGCGACCGAGACAGCGGAACGCGGCGAAGAGTGGGGTATGCTTCTAGCGCCGTTTGGCTCAGGCTTCCCCAATAGCTTGTCAAAGAAGCCGGATCTCTGGGCAGGATTTATGTTCCCCTTCTCAGCTATGGTTTTATTGGCACGAAGCCTCTTTGATCCAGCAGAGCAAGCCAGGTTTGTTAGAGTCACTTTAACTTCCTGAGCTGCTCGCTCCAGTCAATACTGCGTCCATCCATTGTGCATGACACCCGCGCTTACGAATCATTTTGACCGAATCAACACGCATAAAGCCAGAGTTGCGTTTGCGCTTTAAGTCCTTGGGCAAATCCTTGATTTCCACCTCCGTCCCACGAGATTTGGTGATCTCAGAAAGGAGATTCCCGTTGAAAAGTAGAGTGACCGTCTTGATATTCACCAGGAACGTCACAGCAGTGCAGAGGAACCTCGACAGGCCGAACGGGTTTGGCATAGGCAACTGCTCATCTTTCACCGCCATCTCGATTACCGTCCACTTGGTAGCCTCGCAGCCCCCGGGTTGAACCATGAGCTAAATGTGGACGTAAGTACGATATCAGGCGACGATCTAGTTGATCACACCTGGTCCCCATCGTAGTACATCTTTATACAACGGTCTGTGAAGTCGCTTAGAACAAACCTCAAGAAGGTCTGGTAGCGTCACTCACCGCCGGAGATGACAACGGGAGATTCCGTGATGCTAAACACGCTGAAGAAACCTGATGTGTGGGTACGTACGTTGTCATAGATGCAATGGTTATTGAAGGGATCGCATACGAACCAACACCGAAAGCACCAATCTTTTGCTCATCCGGGTTTCCGGCGGCTGACAGCATGATGAGCTCAACGACATAGAAATACAAAGGGAACACGATCACCTATTCTGGTGAGGCGATCCCAATCCTGCTCCTGAAGCTCATCCCCGTCGTTCCTGACTACCCATTTGGAAACCTGCCGACAACTTTGGCTCCCTGACTGGCTGCTACTAAGGAATTCTCTCACCTTTACATTGGTCAGATCAAAGTTTGTGCCATTCGTCGTCTTGTCCTCGGGGGGCTTAGGAATGTAGTCTCCTGTTTGGAATTCAATTTCCACATTCTTAGCTCTTGCATCATCCGCATTTTGCACCAATTCTCGGAAAACTGGAGGTAAAAATGAGGTGAAAATTGGGTCAAGCGCCCTCAAAGCTAAGTTACCTGTGAACTCTTCTGGGTATCGCGCAAGTACCTTGTCCACCAAGGCTCGCTGATTCACCGTCACCTGGGTCGGCTTCCCACTATAGTCGCCTTGCATCTATACTGGGATCAAGATTAGACGATAAAGACAGACAACTGGCTTCAAAGAGCATATGTATAAACACAAGTCGAGCACCCACCTGACGTTCTTCTAATGACGAAAAGTAGAATACTAATGGCCAGTGGGTGGGAGGGTATACGGTCAAGAACGAAGGGTTCCTGCGCTCATTTTCTACGTGCACGAGGGTGTGTTGTGTTGAGAACCTGGACCTACACACGCGCTTCCATAGGCGCTGAACGGAACCAAATAACATCCTCGTGGAGTGCTTCGTGTGTGTGCTTAGTCTTTGTTGTACCACAGTTGCTGTGCACCGCTGCAGTGTTCTGTGTATTCCAGCAACCGGGAGTGCCGCAAAACCTCACCTAACGGATGGAGGCATTGGAGCCCGACCAACCGACAGCACGGCGACCAACTTGAAAGGGAGACAACAGACACCGCGATACTACCTCGCCTACTTCATATGGAAGGTCTCGTGCATGGTCTCGAGTTGGCCGCCGTCAATGGGCCTCGTGTTTTTGTCATTAATACTGGCGTCACTTAGTAATCCCCAGGGCTGGCCCTTGAAAGCTGATGCGCTGATGGGCCAAGTTGAGTGCTGTTGATTGCCGCCCAGAGTTTTGTGGTTCAACTTGAAGCTTGTGGATCTTGGCCCGCTCCAAATTACGTCCCGCCCTTCGCCCAGATCATGGCACCCGAATGCTCAAGCTCAAGCTCCGTGAACAGTGCACAAAGTTCTGACCCACTGAGCATTGCAGCAGTCCTCCAAGGAGCTAGGGGATCCCCCATAATGCCGTTGCCCTAATAAACATTGTACTTCTATGATACCAAGAACATGAGTGCAACCCGAAGTTCCATACCCTAGCTCCTTCAAATGATTTCACTGTTCCACCCACACAAGCACGTATTCACTGACTCCGATATCTGCCGTCCGGTCATGATACAAAGACGGTGACAAGGGAGAAGCAGTGCAGATATTACCCCGTCGATAAGAACAAACGGCTGTTGTTCTAGTTTCATATCAGTGCGTTTGAAATCTTGTTTCGGATTTCTTGCTGATGCATGAGTAGAATGTACGCTGGAGATGCAGTACCGGTGCATTGGTAAGTCGTCCAATCGTTTACTTGCTTCCTGCGCATTCTTAATCCACTCATAGCTTTGCTCTGCGCCGAGAGCGGCAACGAATGACTGTCCACGATCAACTGTGAACTATATCCTTACAGATGGGTCTTTGGTTCCAATGTTCTCCGCGAACTGCGGGGCATCATTGTACATGCTAGTGCCGGTAAGCCCATCCGCCCACTTTTCTCGAGGCGTGGCGCCATTGAGGGCAATGATATCGTACAGAAATTACGTCATATACGTCATTAGCACCATTTGAGACGGACAAGCCATCAAAGACAATGAACATCGTGAAGGTGCTTGAAAGTGAGGGAAAATTTCGCTAATCTCTGTTCAGGCCGTTTTTCCGAGACAATTCTAGGCTTGATTGGCGAGCTAAATGACCACTTGATGTGTGTCAAAGGTAACGTGTTTGTTTCACCTCTTCTGAGAAGTACAGTAATGAATATGTTCAGCTCATTTCATGCGCATGTTCAGTACGCGATCTCTTCTCTTAAGTTCAACCAAGTTATGGTTATGCAACCTCTACTTTTGCAGTACGAGTTCGTTTTCACGGTTCGCCTTGATGTCAACCAGTCTATCTATGAAACATGCGAGGAACGTGCATGTACCTCTGGCATTCTCCACGTCTCCAACTACGTCATCTTTGGCGCACCTGCAGTGCACTTTAAGGACCTTTGGGGCGCGTGGGTGGACCAAACTGTGAATCAAGGCATTCATCGCAAATACGATCAGTGAGTGGACACTGGGCGTGTTCGGCCACTCTCGCTTTGCGTACAGTCAACAGTGGTGCTTGCTGTTGATGTCAGCCTGGCTGTTCCTGGCGTGGAGCCCAGAATCCGAATTCAGACCCACAGCCGGTTGCGATATACATTTCTATAATGTGCACTATTAGGTCGCTGGTCGCATCCATCATTCTCTTTCGCCAGACTCGGCGGACACTGTACGGTACATCCAATGCGATGGTAAGCCCATTTCTCATATGTCGTTACTAGTTCCAGAACCACCAATAAGTTCCAGGCGTCATACATGGCAGCGATGACTTCGCCACCGATTGGCATCGATCAGCTAGTATTATGTATAGTGTACCCTATGGGCCTTCTGTGAAGGTGCGTACGTCTTGCCCTGCCTAGACTTTATACGTTCGTGGTGCGCCGCCCGATCTATTTTCCTGTGTGGACATTAGCAGACCCACAATTTATGTACTAGAACAAATCGCAGCCAAACGAACTCTTGCGCATCTGGCCCGCCGGCATGGAGCACCACGAAGTGTATTGTCTCGATTTCTTTCACATTGATGAACTTATTTCTGTGAACACCCCTGATTATGAGATCTCGCACCATCCGTCTCAGGTGTGCACATACTCGGAATCGGAGGCAAGGTCATGTCATGGGAGACAGCCATGCGGGTTGTTGCCCAACATATACATATACCCCCAGGCACAGAAATATGGTGTCCTTCGTAATATCACTCAGACTCGTTCATCAGGGAGTCGAATTTGCCCAGCCTCTGACTGTTAGCCTGCCTGGTTCCTGTCTGTCACACTCTAGCAACCAAATCATCTTGACCTGTTCGTGTTGTGTCTCATATGTTATATGTAGACCTACGGATGTCGATTTTTGGACCCTTCTGTATGGACACATTTCGGCCGCGTGAATAGAACTCCCATCGACGGCTTTTGATGTCTGTGTTCATTATACACTGTCGGCAGGCCAACGACAACATAGCGAGCACTTGACAACGAGGGACATCACCGGTGCATCAAGAACGAGAGTTGTCGTGGCTATCCCACTTGCATGCAGTCTGGCCCGTCATGTGTACGTATTTTGGCGTTGTGTATCCTTATGGGTCCATTGACGACCTTATTTTCATTTGCCACTCTTCCCAGGCATTGTGAAGGGTGCCAACTGTGCTATGAAATTGTGCTTCGTGCTTCCTGCCACAGCTTGCCTTGGCCTTTGAACCCTTGCGAACGAGCCTGTTCGAACCCGAGTCCATGACTAGCCTTGGTTCTAAAGATTTGCTTAAATTCCTCCAATGGTTGTTGAAACTACTAGTTAACAGCCTTCGGCGACCTCTCCTGCTTCTGGTGTACTTGTTCCGCCATGTTGGTGGCGTTCGCCCGCCCAATTCTCCCATTTTTCGGTCCTCTAAGGCTGGCCGTTCAATGGAATCGTCTCCTATTGCACCGAGTCACGTTCCCTCCATCTCAGTGACAAGGAATCCAGGCCTATCTGGCACTCCTACCCCAGGGTCTCCAAGTTCACGTACTACAGCTCAAGCTCCTGCACTCCCCGCCTCCGCGCTCCACCCAAACCATGGCACCCGAACGAATTGTTCAGACCCTGCGGGTAGTGGGTTCAGCTCTGACTCGTCAGGTGTCGGCCTCTCCGCGAGCGATGGCGGACCCACGATAACACCGCCCAGTGTGCCTATGCCTACTCCTACTTTCCCCGTAGATGACGTGCACAGGCCGTCACTTAATAGATATCCTCCCTCAATTACAGCTCTATCCATGGCTACCGGATTATTACAGGGCCACGGCAGGACGCCTGAACGGGGGCGTGATCCGGTACCATTCGGAGCAAGCCAGGTCAATAGATATGATAAAGAGATCTTGATGTATGTCCTCACAAGCCCATATACTTCTTGGATGAGATAACTTTTGTGTAAAGGAAGGTGTCCCACCAAGCTCCTGAGATCTCAGCGTTTCAGAGAGACTTTGAGGAGTGAGTAACATTTTGTACTGGTCACGATGTCCGTGTATTGAGCATTTCGTGGATTTTAGTCCCAGAGATCCAAGCATTCGGACACCCTGGCGGTCGTGTGTACACCCGGAAGGTTCGCTGTATTTTTATCATACCGAACTGGTGAGCCTACCCCTTCCCCTTCCACACTCAACTCTTCGTAATTTGACGGGACTCCATCCGACTGAAGCACATATTCACCGATTGCGATATTCGACGTAGCAGGAATTGCAAACCTATCGAAAGTTGTTATCAAAGGCTCTTCAGCCTCGCCACTCAAAATGGCATCGCCCTTCTCAGCGACGACATCGACATCGTTCTCGAGTTGAAACCTGGAAAGGACAAGGCGTCGAAGCGGAAACAGTGCATGTATTACATCGTTGATAAGAGCAAACGCACATTGTTTTGGTTGCATAAATTCAATCCGACAGAGATGTACGGGAATGTTAAGGGCGTGAAGGAGCCGACGCATATCAGTACGTCTGAGATATCGTTCGGGGATTCTTTGCTGACGTGAGAGTAGAATGTGCACTGGAAATGCAGTACTGGTGAGCCTGTGAGTTGTCTATATCTTTGCTTTCTTCTGCAGTCTCATGTTAATCTCAGGATTCGCTCCACACCGAGAGCGAAAGTAAATGGGAATCATGATAGGATGCATTGCGAACTGTATCCTTATGACAGGGTATTCGATAGAGATGATTTCTACGAACTAAGAGGCATCATCGTACACGCTAATGCTGGTGAACACATCATCTTTTCGCAGTTGTGCTTCTGTTGACCCCAACCACACGTTGCAGAGAAAATCACTTCCGATACCTCACTAGCGCCTTTCGAGACGGACGAACTTTCGAAGATGATGGATATCATGAACGTGCTTGAAGGTAAGCAAATATCTAATCTGTTGATCTGCAAACCGGGCTGTCTCAGATGACTTCTAGGTACTATTGGGCAGAAAAACGACCATTTAATGTGCGTCGTCGGTGAGTCACTTTCCCCTCCAGATCTTTTGGCCATGGAGATAACCTGGTGGATATACCTAGCTCGTTTCATGCGCATGTTCTGTACGTCATTCTTTGCCTTCCAAACTCCTGCTTACCATTCTCCCGCAACCGCTATCTTACAGCACGCGTCCACTTCTTCAACTTCCACGGCCAACTGGGTGCCCGACTCGATGTCGACCAGTCCATCTACGAAACACCTCAGGGACGATCAAGAACCTCTGTCGTCCTCCGCACCGTCAACTGGATCCTCTTTGGTGCGCCTGCAGTACATTCTCAAGGTCTTCGACGCTTGTGGGTAGACCAGACTGTGAATCAGCCAAGGTGGAAAGCGTTTGTTGTGAATGTGAGTAATGAGTGGGCTGGCTTTACGATTTATGTGGGTACCTTTCAGCTGGCGTTATTTAGTGACGCTGTTGTTCGGTCTCATTGTCTACTGCACTACAGTCAACAGTGATGCTTGCCGTCGATGTCGGCTTCTTGGCTGTTCCTGGTGTCCAACCTGCAGACCCCATTTCCGATCCTCAGCCGGTTTGTGTGGTCGCTACATACATCTCAGTATTATGTACGATCGGATCGCTTGTCGCGTCCATCATTCTGTCCAGCCAGAGCCGGCGGACAGGGTATGGTTCAGCAGTTGAAATAGTCAGTTTCTGTCCTTTGTTACATCACCATCGGAATTGATGCGTGCGTAGGTGGACTATATGGTAGAGATGACTTCAACGTTAGTCGGCATCGATCATCTGGCTATCATGTATAGCGTACCCTACGGACTTCTCTTATGGGGGTAAGCTCTTCCCCACACTCATCCTCTTCTTGTCTCATATCCTGAATTATCACATGCCCCTGCTCAGCATGGTATTCTTCTTCGTCGCCCTCGCCGATGTCATCTTCCGTTCGACCTACCGCAAGACGCTCATCTTGATCGGCGTCGGCTGTCTCGTCATCATGGTCTTCGTGTTTTGGCCGCTTTGGGGCGGAAAAGAGAGGTACTTTTCGAATCCGGAGTTACTTGTGGAGAGGGTGAGAGGGGTGTTTAATTATCGTGGGTGGGTTGGTGGCAGTGGCAGTGGACAGTTGGGAGGGGGCGGGGGAGGAACTTCGAGTGAGAGGGATGGGTCCGGAAAGAGGAGGAAGAGGACTAGAACGGGGTCAGTTTCGTCTGCTGAGACGAGAGGAGACTTGAGCTCGGACAGCGAGAATGGACGGGTTGGGTCGGGGCCGTCGAGTATTGTTTGAAATGTGACGCTCTGTCCATGCTTGCCATGTCCCAGTGCTTCTGTGCACTCTGCTGGTTGGCGATATGGATATGTTATTATTGCACTCTTTTGGTGCGTGGATAATTTTGCCCTACACCAGTAGGTAGACCGTACCGGAATAATTTTGCCCCAATCGCATCACCTGAGATCTGCATCATTTCCAGCTGAAGCTGGCTCGTAGTATGTCATGACCCAGCTTGATCGCCGTATTGAAAGTCGGCGGTAGAGATTGGAGAAGCTTTGAGATTTTGAATATCTTCCACCACTGCGCGCCTCGAGGCAACTACCGCGAGGCCTGGGCTTTCCTCGATACCTCTGCAAATTTTCAGTCTGGTTCGTGGCGCTGATTCCCTCTCAGTCATGAGTATTGACCTGAGCAGTGCGTACTTGTACTTGTCGAAACAAACAAACCTGATTCCGATGTACTCCCACCGCAGTCGTCAAAGCTGAACTACCAGGCTGTACGACCCAATGGTCCAAATGTTTCGTCCAAATCCAGGTCGACGGCAGTTCAAGTATTATATGTACCAAGTCAACGAAAACACCCGGGAATTATATATGGGGAGATCGTTTTTCTTTGTGAGTGTTTCAGGCGTCTTCTCATTTCTTAAGATATCGATGTCATCCCGTTCATCATAACAATTCAGGCCTGCGGACCCAGAGACGGTCCTCCGCTTTGAGTTGAAACGAAAACACCTGTTTCTCCAGCAACAGTTACTGGCGTTTGCGGAGGCCCCAGTATCAGACCTCTTAGCAACTCAACAAAAGTCGGGAGGTATGGAACCGCCTGCTTATGCGTCTGTTGGCATGCTGAATGGAGACTCCGTGGGTAGGCCGAGATCAAGGTATCCCAATACACCTCCGGCCATTCGGAAAGCACAGCGGTCAAGTGTCGGAGAGCAGTGGAGATTGGCAGCTCATCATTTGTTTACATGACACGGAAAGCCTCCTCATAGCTGTGGAGCAGCCGCCTGTCGCAAGCGTCGGAGAGTGTCTAGCTGAAATTGTGACGAAGCTTGAGGGATTCATGGCAGTTGGAGATGCCATTGCTGGGGTACGGCGTCAGGAGCGTGCGATTATCTGAATTGACAATGACATTCGGCAGATGCACCCATATGCCAATATGGCGTGGAAGACGGTTACCTGCTTCTACGTGGTACCTACTAGTTGACATCATCTCCTTGGAGCTTCCTGATATGCCAGACAGATCATCAAAGGGCAAGTTGACCGAGATACGAGGCTCGACGATCTAAGTGGCCTGATGAGGGACTCTTATCATTTTGTTGAGGACATCAAGTCTTTCCCGGAAAGAATACCCGCTCTTCAAGGAACAATCTGTAACTTGATGACCCAAACTGTCGAATGCACCATGTTCCTTCGCGAATGCAGCGGACATGGCTTCGGAGGTATGGTGGTCTCAGTTTCACTCACTCCAAATCTGAAAGGTCATTATTACAGAGAGATTGTTGTTCAGTGCATGGATGGACCGCCAGATCAATCAGTTCACGCAAAGTTTTACTGCGCTCAAGCAGTCTTTGGAGACGGGTATTTCGATACAAACAGCACTTGTCTCTTTCCGCGTCGACGAGACCGTCAACAAACTATGTCAGGAGTATCTACTTTTGTGTAGTTGTCGGCGCTGATGACATATCCAGTCAACGCGCAGAACTTGATGAAACTCGGCCCTGCCGACATGGAGGACCCCTCGCGATCCGAATGCTACCCGAAGACACGCATGGATATCATTGCCAATATCTTCGAATGGGCTACCATGCCTACTATCAAGAACAATGTCTTCTGGCTCCACGGCTTCCCAGGTGCGGGAAAGAGCACGATCGCAACATCTACGGCCAATCTTTTCCGAGACCTCCGCCGTCTCGGCTCCTTCGTCTTCTTCACGCGCGGGGTTGCAGCTCGGAACGACCCAGCGGTCCTCATCCGCACACTGGCATATCACCTTGGGGAGTTCGACCATCGTCTCGGCAGTGCTATTTCCAAGGTCATCGAGGAAGTACCAAGCATCAGACAAGCACCACTTCGCTGGCAGTTCCAAAAACTCCTCATCGAGCCGTTCTCTAGCATAGAGCACTGTCCACGAGAGGGCCCCATCCTCATCATCATCGACGCCCTTGATGAATGTGGAAGCTCCAGTGCACGCGAGGAGCTCCTCAAGGTTATCGCATCCGAAAGCCCATGCCTTCCGCCCACCATACGCATCCTCATCACAAGCCGCGCAGAGAAGGACATCTACAGCGTGTTCAGTCCCCATCCAAATATCTTGGCTCATGAAATTGACATCAAATCCACCGCGAACGAGGAGGACGTCCGGGCGTACATTCACCACCGGATGGTCGATATTCAGCGGCAGAACGACTTGTTGGCTCTTCCCCCAGATTGGCCTGGTGAGGCACGGATAGATGGACTAGCATTTCGAGCCTCTGGGCTGTTCGTATGGGCTTCCACGGCGTGTCGGTATATCGAGAATGGCCAGGATCCAGAGGAACGGCTCTCCCAGCTCCTCAACACAGCTCTATACGCAGACGCCGAAGCCGCACTCGATGGGATCTACATCACCGCTCTCGAATCTGCGGGTAAATGGGAAGACGACGCTTTCGGAATCGACTTCCGGGAAATCCTAGGCATAGTGATCGTCTCTGAGAACCCCCTAACAGCCAAGATGATCGATCTACTAAACGCCGGTGTTGGGGGTAAGAAAAAGAAGAGACCTTGTTTACATACGATCAGGCATTTGGGGACTGTGTTGCAATGGGCGGAAGATAGGCCTATTTGTGTGATGCATCCTAGTTTCGCAGATTTTATCACGGAGAGGAGGAGGTGTGGGAGAGATGCATGGTTTATTGATCGGTCAGCCCATCATTTGAGAGTTGCAAGACTGTGTATTGCTTGTTTGGGGGTGGTCCTGAAGAAGAATATGGGTGGGTTGAAGCTGTCGATGTCAGTTGTGATGCAGGAACTCCCAGATGATATCACGTACCCGGCTAGGTATTGGGTCGACCACCTATGGAACTCGGGGGCCTGTAGCGTGCAGTCAGTGGCACAGGAAATCTACATATTCCTGCGCGAGCACTTCCTCCACTGGATCGAGGTGATGACAATGATGAAGAAAGCGAGGCAAACGATTGGTTTAATGATACGACTAAAGGAATGGATTGATGTGAGTGCTTACATCGTTTCCCCTGTTACTCGGGCCAATGTTTGATCTGCATGAGCAGACACACTACACCGACGAAGAAGCGCTTCGTTCATTCGCCAAAGATGCAGTTCGTTTCTGCCAGGCATACACCCACGTGTACGAACAGCACCCTCTCCTCGTCTACCAAAGCGCACTGCCGTTCACTCCAACTACCTCCGTTGTATTTCAGACATTCAAAGATGACGCCGACCTTCCGTACGTAGCAGGAGGTTTTCGGGAACATTGGTCCCCCCTCCTCATCGAATTCAGTCGGCCAGGAGGGAATGTCGTTTCGATCTCCTGCTCATCCGATGGCCAACACATCGCTTCCACAAACTCGCGGAGCATCTCTATCTGGGACTCCACATCCGGAGAGCTTGTTAGGAAGCCGATGGCCGGAGGCAACCACGACATCACAGCCATCGTGTTCTCCCCGAACAACCACCATATTGCTTCTGGATCTGGATCTGGTGCGGTTAGACTGTGGGACGCATTGTCGGGGAAGGAAGTGTTAAGCCCAATGGAAGGACACCAAGAGGCGGTGTATGGGCTTGTGTTTTCCAACGATGCAAGTATGCTCGTGTCTGCGTCAAAAGATAAGACAATCGTAGTCTGGGACGCGGACACTGGTTCCAGGGTGCATGGACCCCTGATAGGACATCAGAAGGCGATTCTTTCTCTTGCCTTTTCACCTGTCGCCACGCGCTTCGTGTCTGGCTCTCGGGATAAGTCCATCCGTACATGGGACGCAGCGACAGGTGAGGAAGTTCTCCTTCCAATAATGCACCGAGGGGGCAGTGTCACTTCCCTCGCGTACACCACAGATGGGAGCAAGATCATCTCCGGCTCAGACGATCGCACGATCCGCATCTGGGACGCACACAAGGGCACCTTGCTCTATCGCCCACAGGCGGACCTACAACCCTCCCCACTCATCCTCAGGGGACACAACAGCGATATCTACTCGCTCGCTGTCTCGCCCTCCGGTACACTCCTCGCCTCGGCATCAAAAGACACCTCCGTGCGCCTCTGGGATCTCCCGACGGGCACTGAGTACTCGCATCTTATTCGACAACACCGTCTCCCCGTGCGTTGCGTCGCTTTCTCGCACGACGGGAAGAGGGTCGTGACTGGCTCCCAGGACGCGACCGTGCGCGTGTGGGACGTGGAGAGTGTGGGGAGCATGGGCGGACAGAGACTCCACAAAGGGCTCGTTTCTCACCTTGCGTTCTCAGCAGACGGGAAACGAATCGTATCGGGCGGACTTGACAAAACCGTTCGTGTGTGGTGCGCCGAGAGCGGACGAGCGCTGATCGAGCCGCTTCGGCTGGAGCGGGAGGCCAATGCGGTCGCGTTCGATGACGAAGGAGGGAGGATATTAGCGGCTGATAGGGATGGCGCTGTCTTTGCGTGGGATATGGAGAGCAGGGAAGAGTTGATGGCTGCCCCCGAGGATCATCCGAGCGCTTATACGAGGGAGGGACCGCTTGTGTTGGAGGGGAAGTGGATTGTGGACAAGACGACGAACGAGGCGTTGAGTTTGTTGCCGAATATGTCGCCTGCCAAGGGGAGGGCGTCATACGGGAATAGGATCGCGATTGGGTTGGCCAACGGGAGTATTGTGATCTTGCATTTTCCAGAGCTGTTGAAGGTGAAGAGTTAGCTTATGCTGCGATTGGTGCATGATGCATGATGCATGACCTCTGGCTGGACCTCCGGTCGTCGTCCAAAAGATGTTGGATTAAAGTCACGCTATGTACATATCTGGATATCCTACACACAATCATGCCATGCGGAAACATATCATTCACAAAGTATTCAGTTGGGATTAACCGTACCGTCGATCATGTAGATAACACCGTTTGCTCCCTTGGGGAACGTCAATTTGGCCGACAAAAATCCACAGAAAACACTTTCTTACCTCCTTCATTCCGAGAATACGTACACCGTTCTCGAGGGTAACTCGTGACCAGTCAAGCGAGTCCTTCCTGGTGCCCGAAACAGGGGTAAATGTGACAGACTTGCCATCAAGCATCGTGTCATATGTCACTGGCACATCGAATAGTGAAACACGAGACTGAAACATGCATGAGTTTTCTGCATCAAGTTCCTAGGAAATCCGGACTAACAGGGATTATATGCGCCGCGACCCATCGGTCGACGTTACGCTTTGATTGTTCATCATATTGCTGTTCCGTTATTTCAATCTCTGACTCGAGAGGAGTAGGTCCTTGATGCCTAGATATCCCAAAGATTGTTTAACCAAGTGACTAGCAATTTTGTGGAAATGCTTACGGTTTCCTCCCGAGAGCCATGATAGCCTTGTTGGTGGGTACGAGCAACGTCAGCTGTTGGTGTTCCGCCCCAAAGTCCTTCGAGAACTCCGTCTCCCGCGCGTACGAGAAGTATATGCTCGCGGACGACTCGATCGTGAGCAAGTCTGACAATGTGGGCTGAGTGGTTGTCAGTGGTGTGAAAATGGAGTCCTTGGACGATTCGTTGGCCATTGATGGGGAAGATTCTGAGAATACAGACTGGTCCTCGAGCGATGCTGCTACGAGGAATGGAAGCGTGAGGGTAAGGAAATAAGATAGTCGCATGGCTGGTGGCCTACAGGTGTTGTTGACACTCTTTGCGGCGTGTCCTGGCCTGTGGGTGGAGCTCGGTAATTGCCGAGCCAGTGTCATAGCTAATACTTCGCACACGTCTGATGTCTTGCTGATCATACGGTTCCATTAATTCTTTGCATACGATACACGAGCCTTCTGGATGCAAGAGGGAGCCATCGATACATATTGATGACGGTATGTAACTTAAACTCTGCTTGTTCTTTGGTCAAAAGACCACCGTCCGTTTCAAGATAAGTGTTGTTGGATTTTTGTTCAGTTCAAAAATAAGTACAGTGTAGTTGTCTCACAGAATAATCCAGGTTTGGTTGTCAGGATAATCTCAGGCTTACCATGTCATGGTCCAGAGTCTGGAAGAGTCTGGAGCGTGCTTGCGAAGCTCGACTTGACTTTCGCCCCCAAATTTTTGAAGAAATACGCCGGCAACCGTGACTGAATTCAGGCCAACCCCTATCCTTTTACAATCATGCCAACGATTCACCCAGGTACCAATAACTTCCTGCTGACGTGCATGTTCATCAGCGAGAGCTCCTATCATTCGTTCCACAGGTTGGTATCTACATATGACGCTTGTCACCACGTCGTTTTCCCTGTGAAGTCCTTACGCCCAAGAGCATTAGTTGAGGGACCTGAGGTGGGAGAGGGCCACGTCGCAAAGTCAGTTCAGAACTGAACCATTTATTGCACAACCCAACTCGTCCACGTGTGGTTTATGACTTGCCACATGGACTGTAATGTGGACTGTTGTTGAGTACATTCGGCACTCTCACCTAGACATATATATGACGATACTTTGACCAGGTAAGCTGCGCCGCTTCCGAAGCTGCCAGTGAGTTTGCAGAGCCCTGAAACCACACACATTCAAAATTTGCACATTGGATCAAACCGTAACTTGTATTACAGGAAAACAAACAGCTTGGGTCTGCTCAGGGGTCATGCGCACGTGACTGGAAGTATGACGTAACCCCTTACACTGTCCAAGTGACGTCCTCTGTCTCGAAAGCTCCTACCACGAATTCCGCGGTGTATCTTTCAATTACAATAATTGTATTGAATGTCTTACCGCAGCCTGTTAAAAGCCCATGGCGGTCGTCTTCTCGTCTTTCTCCTCTCCTTTATTGTTATTGACAAGCCCCTTCAAATCCTCAACGTTAACTTCATATTTCACTCAACATGGGGCTCAAGTTCTGGGCCAAACCCAAGGAAAAATCACCTCCGAAGCTCCCGCCTACCACAAGTCTCGTCACTTCTCATCAATCTGAAGCGGAAATAAACGATGAAATATCACTTAGAGCACCACTCGAGCCTAACTGCACACTGACCCTCGGTTCGGACATATGGCTCAAGATACTTCTCTTTTGTGATGTGCTTGACATAATACGTATTGGAAAGGTGCGCATCTAGAATTAGCGCATTATCTCCAGTCGTTGACCGCAGAGAATTTACGTTCAGACATCTCGGTCACTATATTCTACAACGCAAAGTCACACAGTATGGTATCATGCGTTGCTTCGCATCGCACATGACAAACGGCTTTTTAGCCTTCGACGTCGCATTCCGTTGTTACCTACCGCGATCCTCCGCCAGAAAGCGATTCTGGCCGCCAAGCTTGATCGTGCATGGCATGACTCGCAATCGATGCCGTCGCCTCCTGCAATATCATCGCTGACCCTACCTATCGGCATTTCATATGCTTGGAGTGTCGCCTTTGTCCCTGGTGGCGAGTGGTTGGCCATGCTCTGCAGATTCGGCCCATACAATCGCGAGGGGCTACTGTTATGTGAAGTGAATGCTGCTCCAGGCGACCAACACAATTCTGTGTTACTGGAATGTCTTCATGACTGGAACAGTTTGGAAGTGTTCACAAGCAACACAGGAGATCCACTCATCTTACTGCGAGAAGATCACTCCAGAATGTAGGATCTTGATGATTGCAATTATTATCTCAACGATGATTCATTGTTTCTGTCGGTTTGTCATAGGTCCACCCTCGGTGTATGTCTTGTCAATGTGTCAACGTACCCTCCAAGCCTCGATATGACTTTCACAGCTGAAGTCCCTCAACTTGATGGCTGTTGCTCTCTGGGAAATCATATTGCTTGCGGTTGGACCGAACCGACGCAAAATCCACATGAATCATCAAGATCTCCCATGAGGCACATAGTAGGCGTCATGAAGCTTGACCCTTCTTATAGGAAGGTCGAGGAGCAATGTACGATGGAAATGCAATACAAGAGGCCTATCCCACAACAAGCGGATACCGCGAGAAATGGACATATAGCCGACAAGTGGTCATACGGACTTCGTATCGATAGGTTGTCGCGCTTGACCATCCTGGTTTCGCAGAAGGTGTTGGTTGCAGCATATCGCGTTCCCACCCTACAACCCATCCCATCTGCAGAGGAGATCGTTCCGGTGACCCCGTTTTGGAGTTTTCCATGCCATCGATTGGCTCCCCGCGCTGTCTACCTCATTCCATCCGTTCCGTCAGTGGACGAGCCCAGCATCATCATCTTTTATCGCGATCGTTGCTTATTCCTCGCACCAGACTTTGACACCGACCCCCCCGGATTTCATCCGACGTACTATTCAACATTCACTGCACCGCCAAGTCTCAAAAGTGCATTGACGCTTGGTCCCCACCGTGCATTCTGGGACCTCGGTCACGGACGCATACGGACGCGGGCGTTGCCGACACCTCTTCAGCCGACATTCTACGAGGAAGAGAGTGATCAGTGGGACATGACGGGGGCCGATGCCTTGGAGGGCGATCTTGCGGTTGACACGAGGTCTGTGACTCTCTCTGAGGACTTTCATGGCAGATTATCAAAGGCAACTTGGGACGAGGAGAGCGGGAGGCTCGTGGTACTCCCTGCCGAACACTGGGATGGAAAGCGGGTGGGAGGCAAGAGGCATCTGTTTGTCGTTGACATGTCACAATCGTGAGCTTGTATTGTGTAACATTCATTGTTAAAGGACGGAGCATCGTGATTATGGATATTTTGTAACATGTATACTTACTATATATTCCCCAATTATAGACAGGCGGGACATCGATCAGCGTCGCTGTGTTGTCTGTGGGCAGGTCGGTCGCGCAGTGCTCAAGCATTGACACATTTCCAGGGATTCAGAGCCTCAAGTGGTAAGTTGAAAAACCATTTGAGCCGCCCTGAGGCTGACGTGAGACATCTAGTGGTTCATTCTGAAGACCCGTAGTTGGATTCCTTCAAGTTCGCTGGCCAAAAGTCTTCCTCGCCATGAACCGCGTGATGGCCTGCTCATGTCTAGCAACCATCACCTCTTTTTCGACGGTTATGAATTTTGATCTCATCTCTGCACAAATATAATATTGGGCCAAGCATTGTCAGCACTTGGGAACAGATTCGCAAGTTTGTGTTTGTCAACTACTCCGGCGACCCCGCTCTTCAGCAGTTCCACGGCAAAGTTATTGCCCTTGACATCGAGGATCACCACGTGCCCTTCCCTCCCCTGTTCATCCTCCATGAGATGCGCGTCCGTGGATTCCATCCCTTCCAACCTGTCGCTCCCGCCATGCCCGATGATATCCCTTGGCAAGACTGGATATCGTCGGACGATGTGTTTTCAACGATGTCTTCGGTACTTTCAATCGTGACAGCCCATCAGACAATGGCGACACTCTGTCTATGCAACCACAGCCACAGTTTCAGCCTACGACGACAAGCACAGGTAACGCTTCATCTGACCCTGGCGGACGCACGCTAGCGCTGAATGCAGATGCCATCTCTGACATTCTTGCGGCGACGCATGGCATGCCGTCGTGGAGGGCGTGCCAGATGGAGGGCACGAGCTGAAGCGGCACGACAGAGGAAAACATACAGAAATATGTCACCTCTATTGGCGTGCAAGATTGTTAACCTTGATTTCTTGACCAGTTATGCCCAGCGAAAACCCACAATCGTGTCAGTTTTCATTGGCTGATGTCAGGGTCTCAAGGAGCTTTGCGAGACTCAGTCCAGAAGAGATCGGCTGGTGTTGGCTAGTGTTGGCCAGCTGGATGCAAGTAAGCCCAAGCTTGGCCACGGTCCATACAGCACCCTCGGGCGCTTCGATCTTTCCACCCACCCATTCCATCTCTCCCCACTAGAACACCTCAGGTAGGCATTCGATTGTGTTTGGCCGCTCTCTCTCAGGTCGATGGACCTAGTCTCATTGTCTAGATCTTCGATTCCTGTATACATGAACGGGCGAAGACGACTTGTGTGGTTGAGGTATATCTCAAAGTCGAGCATTTGGGGGCCGATTTCCATGAGAGATCCAAAGTGCCACCTCCCATGTCAACCATAGGCATTCCCACCAGCCGTCTTACGAGGGAAGGGAACAAGACGACAACAGAATATTGTATTCGTCTAATCCTAGTCACGGGTCCATGCGAACTATCTACCGGTCCACCTCCCTAAACACAGAAAAACGTTCAGTCAAGTCCACCCACCAGGGATGAACGCGAGGTACTCACCCAAAGACAAGATCCATGGTACCGATGATGGCGACAGCATCTGCGAGCATGTGCTGGATGGGCGGGTCGTTAGTAGGTGATCAAGGATCCACGCTATTCGAATAATTTTCTTACATCTGCAAGAAAAACGGGGGTCAGTGGGCTATTATTGAACCTCAAGGAAACAAGATGACGTACGTCTCATCATGAAGTCAGCGCCTGCCAAGTGGGCAAATCCTGGCGCACGTATCTTACATCTGTACGGGCGGTTCGTGCCATCCCTGTGTCCAGAGTATCAATAACATCTATGGTTGCGAACTGGAAGGACCACCACATACGATACAAGGTAGACAGCCATCTCGCCCTTAGGGGCCTCAATGGCGCTGTACGTCTCACCTGGCGGTACAGAGTAGCCCTCGCTGAAAAGCTATTGTGGCCGTTAGCAATAGCCAAATAAAAGGAGTGTACGGAGCATGCCTTGAAGTGGTGGATGAGAGCTTCCATGCTTTCCTTCATGGAGGCGCGAGGAGGAGGAACGAGTTTGTTGTCGTCGACTCTAACGACACCAGTGGGCATCTTGTTCAAGCACTACAGGATATAGGATACTTGGTGTGAGCAAATTTGATATTAGGTGCTTCCGACAGAGACACGAACCTGATGAATGATTCTCAAACTCTCTCGGAATTCTTGGACTCTGCACAGATACCGGTCATAACAGTCACCATTCCTGCCGACGGGAACGTCGAATTCCACCTGAGATAAAGATGATCTAACGTGGCGATAAATCTCCTAAGTTTGAATCAACATACCTCATCATACTTGTCGTATGGTTGCACCTTTCTCAGGTCCCAAGGGATACCGCTTCCGCGTAACATGACACCGGTGAAGCTATAATCCAACGCCTCCTTGGCGGTCACGACACCGACACCGACCGTACGTTGTTTCCATATCCTGTTGCCGGTGACGACTTCCTCGATTTCGTCTACACGTGAGCTGAATTGTGTTGCCCATTTATGTATATCTTCGAGGAGACCGTGAGGCAGATCGAAAGCAACACCACCTGGGCGGACGTAAGCGGCGTGGAGGCGAGCACCGGAGACGCGCTCATAGAACTCCATTAGTTTTTCACGTTCCTCGAAACCCCACAGGAAAGGAGTAAGAGCCCCAACATCCATGGCATGCGAGAGAACAGCCATCAAGTCTGTACAATTAACTGTCGATGGTGAAGGTTCGAAATAATTGCTACGCACGACTGAGGATGCGGGTGATTTCACCGAACATCGTCCGGATCCACTTGGCGCGCTCGGGCACTTCGATGTTGAGGAGCTTCTCCACGGCGAGAGTGTAGCAAAGCTCATTTGTCACTGATTACCAATACAGTTAGCTCTTGGCTGCTGTAGGATCAGGATCGACAGAACGAACTCATGGAAACGTAGTCCAAGCGATCAAAGTAAGGTAGCGCTTGAGTATAGGTTTTGTACTCGATGAGTTTTTCTGTGCCACGATGAAGGAGACCAATGTGCTACATAGAATTATAAGTTGGAGACGCGTTTCATTATGCGTTAGAAACACACGGGGTCGGTACGGAGAATTTCCTCTCCATTCAGTTCCAAAATCATCCGGAGCACACCATGAGCGGCGGGGTGCTGAGGACTGTAGTACAATCTGAGCAAACCAGTCTTCCACCGAAACGTGAAAAAACTTACCCGAAGTTGACTACGCAAAGTGAATACGGTATTTCAGCCAACGGCTGGAACATCTTGGACGAGCAAAAAGTCACGGATACGCACCAGTGAAATGTCTCAACTTTGCATCCGCACGCGTCCCAGTCTCTGCCAAGATTTCCGCCGCGGTCATTCCGTGCAAGTCCTCGACAGTATGGGAGTCGAGCCCATTCTTCGCTCCAATTGAGTTGCCAGCCTGGACTTCAGGATTCCACCGTGCTGTCGACGAAGAAAAAGGGCGAATAAAGCTGCGCTTTGGAATCAGAAGCTGCCGCCGTAGCAATGCGCTGGCCATCGTTGTCGTCGCCGTCGAGGACGAAGGAGGAGAATGTGGTGTTTGTCGACGAAATGCGGCGTAAATCGGTTGTGGCGGTGACCACGCCTGTTTGGGACCCCTTTGGAAGGGGTCAGCTGCTGCTCAAGACACAGATGCTGAAGCCTATCACCTATCACTGGTCGCCATGTGCAGGCTCACATCGTCTCTCTGCGCAACACTTCTTTTGTTTGCCACCTCAGCCTTTGCTGCAGAGAAACCCTGCACGCTCCATGACGGTGGCAGTTACTATGACCTAAATCCTCTGAAGGCCAGGTGTGTATTATAGCCTGGAATTCTTGTAATTACCAGTCTTACCATGCTATAGTAAAGACTACGAATTCCAGACGGACGACGGACATGCATTCTACCTTAATGTTTGTCGAGGGGTAACCACCGACCCTTGGAATACCGGCGTGGATGAGAGCGATGGCGACATAGCTGGACTTGTACGGAGGGACCATGGGGACTTTGCGATCGGGTAAGCCGGTTCAGACAGCAGTGACAAAATCCCTCTTGACGTGAATGACAAGGATCGTGAATACTACGCTTGAAATGAGAGAAGGGGGCTTGATGATCCGCCAGTCCAACGGATCGCCTTGTGATGGGATGGATGACGTGCGGGGAAGCTCGACCATTCGCTTCATATGTGACACGTCTGTTTATGCTGCAGGTTAAACCTCTCGCTCCGTTCTCGAAATATGTGCTGATGACCCGATAGGGAGACCTGTGCTCTTGGACCAATGGCCTGCAGATGACAAAAAAGCTTGCCGCTACGAGCTTGAATGGCGGACCCATGTGAGGGTTTTTTTTCGTTTCCTCACCGAGCTTGCGTCTAACTTTCATCACAGTATGCTTGTCCGACAGGGGAGCATGGTTTATTCGGGGGGCTGATCGTCTTCGGCGTGATCACGTATGTTGGATATTTGAGTTCTGCCTTGAACATCGATGCTTAAATTTTCCACTAGGGTCGTGATTTTCCTGATGGCGTTCATTGTTATCAGCACCCTCTACAACCGCTTTGTGCTCCGTTTAAGCGGGTACGACCAAATGCCCAGGTTTACCCTCTCACATGTCCATGAGATCGTGGGAGTCTGTTCGGACTTTTTCCGTTCCATGCTGGATCATTTCATATCACGTTCAAGTTCATGGAGGAATAGAGGGTATAGGAATCTGAATTCAACATCGCACCACTGGACATCGAGAGAGGAGGAGGAAGCGATGATTGCTTCTGACCCCCTCGAGCCAGAATCAGAAGGTATCCATGTAGCAGGAGGAGAGTCGCGTGACGCCAACCCCTGGGGTGAAGGCAGGCAAGCTGACGAGGAGGGTAGAGATCAGGGGATCATTCGTTTGTAGAGTCTGATGCGAGGTTGACTTAGCATGCTGTATTTCAGAGTGTGCAACTATCCTCGGATTTCGCTCTGGCAGTAGTACTTGAGGAATAGCCTTGCTCTTTCTCTCAACCCTTGGACCTCGGTTACCGGACAGATAAACTTGCGTGGGCATGTGGCCGCCAAGTGGAGTACGACCAGTGGGGAACCGGGTATACAGTCAATCTCAGGGTAATAGGTCTGATAGTACGGGTCAAATCATCGTTTCTCTATCTTCCACAAGCCCGTGAATTCTGCGAGGCTCGTGCATGCCAATGTGGCCGTTCACATGTACAACTGAAGCCACTCGCGATCACCAAGAAATTGCGAACACTACCTTCCTAGTTTGGCAGCGTCGGCAAATGCCGTCCTCATTTTCCTCCTGTCTGTAATACCAACTACTAGGATCCCCCAGCACAATTATCCAGCCTGGTGCGTCGCGGCTGGAGAAACCAGAAGTGTCGTCCAAATTACACTCTTCGTCGAAGAAAATAGACCGTCAGGTCAGTCGAATTGATCAAGTCAAAGGCCTACTCCAAAGGCAAAGGTAAAACACCTGCCATCAACGATGATGTCTACGAATAACTAAGTCCAGTGTTAACGGTCGGTAATATTTAGACCTCTAGTTCGATGGCTTATCTCAAAGCCAAGTCTTCGAAACTTAAACGGGAGGATCTACAAGATGTCGACCTGAATGAAGACTGTGATGCACTGGCTTCTGCCTCATCTTTGAAATCGGATTCCGAGAGCGACGATGAGGATGAGGATATGGAGGACGGCAGCTCAGGCGACTTTTTCGACGTTCTCGACGTTCTGGATGGACGCGTGGATATAGAGGATGACGGGGGCGCTCCCCCGAAATTTAGAAAGAAGAGCGAAGTGGTTCGGAGGAAGATTGAGGAGGAAGAATGGAACGGAACTGGGAATGTGGATGTGGATGTGGATGTGGATGTGGATTCAGAGGGGGAGGATTCAGAGGAGGAAGGGGAGGAGGAAGATGAAGACGACGAAGACCTACGGATATCCGCCTCTGACTCCGAAGATCCCTCACCCGAAGCACTCGCCGAACTGGAAAGTTTCATCTCAAAACTCGACCCAGTTGACACCCACAAACGGAAGTCGGACAAGGCGCCTGAAGCTGAACCTCGTACCAAGAAGCGTCGGATTCTTGTTGAACGTACTGAAGCTGGTGAAGAAAGCGAATTTGGTACACGAGGTATCCATTTTTCTTCCGTGATTGTCGCCATTTACTCATTCTCTGATACTTCGGTAGGCTCGAGCACTCTCAAACTGGATGATCTTCTTGCTCCACTTGCCGCATCTTCTACTCTTGCTGCCCTCAAGAAGTCGACGAAACCCCTCACTTCTTCCAACGCGAAAACAAAAACCCTTGCTGCTCCTCTACCTCAAAGAACACAAGATCGCCTCGATCGCGAAGCCGCATACGAACAGACGAAGGAGGAAGTCGATAAATGGTCAGCAACGATGAAGCGCATCAAAGAGGTACGTGAAGAATGAATCGCTCCACCGGCGTTCACCTGTTGAACTCGAGTCAAACCACTTTAGGCAGAGCACCTCAGTTTTCCTTTACAATCTGAGAAGCCGGGTCGCGTTTCCAACCTTGAACTCGCGGCCAAGTTTATGGTATGACTATCCCACTGAATCCCGTCGCAATTCCACTTCTCATCCATCTCACTTATAGCCCTCCAACGAGTTGGAATCGGCCGTCGATAAACTACTCAAGTCCGCACAACTCCGCGACGAAGACATCGCTCACACCGAAGCTCTCAAAATGGCACATCTCAGTGTTGAAGAAGTAGCAGCACGTCGTGCCGAGCTTCGAATCATGCGAGAACTCGCGTTTCGTGCTGATCGAAAGGCGAAACGTGTCGCCAAGATTAAGAGCAAAACGTACAGACGAATACGGAAAAAGCAGCGCGAACGACTGGATGGTACAGATGCGAATGTGGACGTGGAGGACGAGGGAGAGAGATTGAAAGCTGAGGTGCAGCGGGCGAGGGAACGAGCTACTCTCAGGCATAAGAACACCGGGAAGTGGGCGAAGGCGATCAAAGGTCGTGAGGGGCTAGACCAGGATCAGCGCCAGGCCATTGGGGAGATGCTCGAGCGTGGAGAGAAGCTGCGGAGACGGATACGTGGGGAAGATAGCGGAGACGACAACGGTAGCGAGGATAGCGAAAGCGATGATGAACAGGACGAAGAAGCTATCAAACGCGATGCTTTCGAAGAGCTCGTAGCGCTGCGTGCTGAGGGTGACGCTGATGCTCCAGATCTCAAGAGTAAGAGCGTGTTCAATATGAAGTTCATGCGTGATGCCGCTGCTAGACAGTATCAAGAAGTTGATGCTCACGCTGAGGAACTGGCGAGGGAGATGGGATACGGCCCCGGCGGTGAAGATGATGACACCGCAAACGATGTTGCTGGGGATACCCCCACGACTGACACAACTATAGCGCACCGTTCAGGAGGGCGACTTTCATTTCGACCCGGTGCTAGTGCAGCTGCAGTCATTATCCCAAGGCCACCGGGATCTTTGCCCTCGGACACGTCAAGTGTGACCCTGCAGTCCAACGATCACACACAGGATATCCATCACACTGATGTTACTCCTACTCCAAGCTTATCAACGCCCACGCCGACGATCGCTGTTTCTGTAGTCAACCCATGGCTCGTACCCTCGACGTCTTCTGCCCCATCTCGGAAGAAGAACGAAGTTCGCGTCCACAGAGACGCCAACTTGTTAGTCAAATCTTCCAATAAGCTCAAAAAGCAAGCTGCGAAGAGAGAAGAGGAAAAAGAACGGGCTCGTGACGACGCAGTGCTCGAAATCGACACTGACAAGGTACTCACCATTCCCGAGCCTTCTGCGGTGAGCTCGTCCGCGAAGTGCAAGGGGAAAGCCAAGGAGGGACCCTCGAAGGCTGCTACCGCCAACGATGACGACGAATCCGATGTTCACAGTGAGCTAGAGGAGCAGGAACGAGCGGCGGGGAAAAAGACTCAAGCCAACACCGGAAAGGGAGTCCAGGCTTTCCAGCAACGCGACTTGGTGGCCCTCGCATTTGCCGGGGACAATGTTGTACAGGTATGTGATATTTCCACTGACTGATACACAGCAACCCCGGTGTTCATACTACGTTTTTTAGACATTCAAGGAGTCGAAGCGGCAGGAAATGGAAGCGGATGCTCCACATGAAGTGGATACAACCCTTCCTGGATGGGTGTGTCCCGTCTTTGATCGGTCTCGCGGAGAACTCTTAATTAATCGTTATTTTAGGGCTCTTGGGGAGGCACAGGTGCCAAGAAACTCCCGCCGAAACCTCACCTCGTCAAAAAAGTTGCAGGCGTCGATCCATCATCGCGTGCAGATTACAAAAAGGCACACGTCATTATATCAGAAAAACGTGATAAAAAGGCTGCAAAATACCTTGTCAAGGATCTACCATACCCATATACCAGCCATGCGCAGTTCGAGCGGCGCATGGATACGCCACTAGGCACAGAGTGGAATACCAGGGTAGGGTTCCAGCGAGGCACGCTACCACGTGTGGTCAAGAAGGCAAGTGGATTTGGATGGACACCGCTTTCGTTCCTTCCAGCGCTGATGCTTTTTGTAGATGGGTGCTGTGATCGATCCGTTGGAAAAGCTGTTCTAGTGTCTGGCACCGCGAGATTGATTGATTCATATTACCCCCTGTTGGAGCGTCACATAACCGTTATCACGCATGGTGTAATACTAAAAAGTGCTTCTGTATTGCAATGGACTGATGGACCTCGGTGGGTCCGCGACAAAAAAGGACTGCTTATACGATAAGCTGCAATAATCGGTGATTAACTACTCCATACAACAGGAAAGAGTTTACAAAGAATATCAGTGCAAACACAGCTTCTGACAAAAGTTACAATGGCACCTCGGACTTCGACAAGTAATCTGGTCCAGATATCTTCGAGAAATCTAGGTCACTGGCATCGCTCTTAGGCCTTGTGAAGACGCCCAGAGTAGCTGATCGGTGCGTTTGGTCGAAACAGGACTGCTTCCCGAACAGGGTTCCGAGAGTCGCCTGCAGGCCTGCCTGCCAATTCCAGTGGTGTTCTGTGTCGTGTTGGCTGAACCGGTGGCGCCGACAAGTGGCGCAGACATTCGACGAGCAGGAAAAGAATCCCGATTGCCGAAAAAATCGAATAGCCAACGCGCCGGACTTGATCGCGCAACCACGAAGAATTTTTTCGCAGGGTCTCCTTACAGAGTCGACCCCATGCACGATATTGTCTCCGAAAGTCCGAAGTGGGTCCCTCTCGAGAGATAGCGGCCGGATCATCGATGGGCGGGTTCACAGGGCGAGGGAGATTGGGAGGAAAAAGCTTGTTTGAGTGGCATGCCGTACGTGAGTAGTTGAGATAACCTTCGTTGGCGCTCCAACATTCACCGGGCGAAATCCTATCCGAGCAGACGGGAAGGGGCCATCTATCTGCACGGTAACCTTGGTACGAAATGCTGACGTGCCTTCGACTCTCGGTACTGTGACGCCCCTTTCTAGCTAAGGGGGAAGGAGTGGCAGGAAAATAAAAGTCGTCTCCGTCGTAATCGTAATCGGAGGCGCAATGAGTGCCTGAAAAGAGCAAAAGTGAAGCCGGAGACGATGGCGCAATTGAGCTCGTGTCTGGGGAAGGACGCTCGAGCCGAAAGGACGGTAGGTCGAATTGAGAATTCTCGCCAGGTGCTTGTATTTGCGCCTGAGGCCTGTCATGAGTTAGCCACTAGATCACGGGACAAATTAATGGACGGCGCTAACGTGCTCCCCGACGGATCATCGCCAGCGTTCTGAAGAAAATTAAGCGGGGATTAACAAGGCAGGGTGAGGATATCCCACCGTGGGCTTGGTGTCGATTATGGAACGTGAAGCGTCCAACATTTCCATCGCATCGAAGAAAACGGTGCAGCCAGATTGAGGGGTGTCGCAACGCTCACTGTCGCCCGCTGCTGGGAACAGTAGCTTGTCGCAACGAGAGTCAACCTGCGTACAAGGTTTGGATCTGTGTCTCATACCCGGGGGAATAGCACACACCAACTGAACCGGACGTCGGTCGCGAACACTTGCATCGCCTTGACGCGAATAGCTTTGGTCATGATGGCACCTAGCGCATTTAGAAACCTGCTGAAAGGGTTCATCGATGTCGAGGAGCAAACCAACTGCACATAACTTTTCCGGAACCCATCCGTGGCGGCCTCGGGAAGAAGAAGTCGCGCCAAATGTAGAACTTATTTTCAAAGGTCGCTTTTTTAAAAGTTCAGGTGATACTTGGGCACACAGTTGATCATACTCACTCCGGATTCCAAGAAAGAGGTCGGCGATGGGACTTGAAGATACCGCCCGCTGGTATTTGCAGTCGGCGAGGCGGCCATGGAATAATCGTGAATCGGACTGTGACTACCACTATGATCTCGAAACAAGCGCGTCTGCAATTATATTTGGTAGAGTGTAGGGGTACACAGTAGGCGAGGTACGTACCTCCAACCCGTTGGTATTATTCCTTGAACCAACTGAGCCCTGAGAGCTAGGTTCACGCAGGCGATGACTAGCGATCGCAAAGAGCGGGGTTTGGACTGGCGTGTTGATCAGGGCAGAGTAGAAACCTCCATCATGTAACGAATCAATTTATCGAAGAAGGGCAAACTTGACGACGCACTGTGCTGTCGATGGGACTGGTATAGCGGGTCTGGTGCTGAAACTGGGACCTCAAAAGACTGTTTGGTTTCGTCAGCAAGTAACTAATAACTCTAGACTGCTTTTGCCGAAGGCGAAGATAGATACTCACCGGCTTTGGTTTCACGATGAGCTTGATCGTTCGCCTGGCTTCGGGAAGCATCACGAACTCAACTAGTCGAACAAGGACATAAACTAACAAAAGTCCGACCCAGCTTCAGTTAAACTTAGGGCAACATTCCAACATGTCGATATTTGGCGAACATTGACACACTAGAATGGGCACGGGCCGCCAGTGGAAAACCTGCTTTCAGAAGATGAAAGATACCAATGGCATGCCTATCATTGATAAAAAAACATAGGTATACTGAAGTAATATGAAATGTCTGTCCCAAAACTACGAGCTCGGCAGATAAGCCACCGACCTCAACTCTATTAGAGACCATACGGACCATGCTACTTGTTGACCTGCTCAACTTCATAACGAAGCCTCGCAGCAGGTAGACATGACCCAGTTGATATTCCACAAACGTAACAGACCCTCATCGTATGATGCAAACGAAGGCCTTGACTAGTGTGTGGGAGATGGGACGAGTTGTCAGTTTGATGATCTGAATATGGTTCTTGGTGTTATTTCTCGATGTGTCGTGCAGAGATTCAAGTGGGTGAAAATATTCGCATTGTATGAAAAAGACATGTTGAAGGTCAAACAAATGAACAGAAAATTTTTGGTCGCGCTAAAAGCGTAACTGTACAGGTGATTACCAATCATTTTCGCAGTGTCCAGTTACGCATTAGGCAGGTCTAGTGGTTTGAACGTTGCTCACGAATTGGAGGACTCATCAGTGCTGGGGCTGGCGAGACGGTGAACGATGAGTGAAGGTGGCCGCATGGAAATTGAGGCTCATCACTTTCGCGGCACCGAGCTGTATCGATCGCTTACTCACCTTACCTGAGACTCACCACACATAAACCATGCTGCAAAAGATGTTCATAATGATTAACGAAAACTCAGGAGGCACCTCAGTAATATAGCGATGTCTATCCCTGTCATTACACAAGAGCTACACCATCACGTTTATAGACTTTCCCCCCCTTCATGACAAACTGGATGCTCTCCGCGGACACCGCGCCTTGGAAGTCGGTCGCGAAATCTACCGACGTTGCAATCAGGTCGGCAACGAACCCTCTTCTCACAGCCCCAAAAGGAACTTCGTTATCACCAACAATGCTTGGGTCCTCTCCCAGATTGCCCACAGATGCAAGTCTATCCTTCCCCTTCTGTCCTTCCCATTCCATTGATCGAACACATTCCCAGCCGCCCAGCGTAGCCCATCTGAGCACCTTTCTCCAATCGGCACCCAGTCTCACCATTAACGACATTTCCAGTGCGTTGCTACCGTGTGCAAATACACCTGTGTCACCACCACATGCTATGTTATCCAAACCTTCTTCCAGAGCAGCTTTGAAGGTTTGGGCGACACGCTCCCAGGTCCCGCCAGATCCTTGGTTCGTCGTAAAGTATGCCGCAAGGGTAGGAACCCATTTGGTATTCGACCGCGCCAACGTACGCAGCGATTTGCGAGGGCAGGGTTGATCTGATGCAGTAAGGTCACCTGAGGCGATGTCGTATCCATGCTCAATCGAGTCCACAGAGAGTTGTACAAGCTGCATGATGGTGTCCTTATTGGTTGCATGTGCCGCTACCTTGACCCCATACTGGTGGGCAGTATCTATCATCGTTTTCAGCTCTTCATAATTGAACGTATTCATTGACACCCTTCCAGGCCTAGTTGATACGCCGAAGATCCTCGAACGAACACGGTAATCTATTCGAGAAAAAAGAAAGAAGTGAGCGGAGATGACCAAATGGGTCTAAACCATTTGTAGAACGAGGACGATATCGATACCTCATTTATCAGGAACTGACCTGCATATATCTGTAAGATGGGACAGAGCCATCAGGCAACGTGCATCAGAAATAATAAAAGATGAGCGTCACAGAGGGTTAGTTATTATGACGACAGAAGGGCTACCTTGATCCAATCAGCGCCAGCCCCAATTTGCCGGCGTACAGCCTTCATGCATTCTTCGCGTCCGTCCGCAACTTCGGCCCCTGTGATACCATCGATACCCTCCTGGTTCACGTGTAAGGAGCTTTTGGGACCTGCATAAACGGAATTTCATTGGGACGGCCTGCGACGATAGAGGGCGTAAAGAAGCGCGGATATGAAAGCAAAGAGAGAGAAGTGATTGCGATTACTTACCGTAACTACCAGTAGGGACAATAGCCCGCGAAGCGCAAAAATATCTCGGGCCGGGGATGAGGGCTTCTCTACTGGATAAACACTTGCGAAGCGCGATATCTGCATCACCTGCACCCTCGGTACCTAGGTCACTTATGTAGCAACAAAACACCGCCCATGATGAGTGCATGTACGTGTGATCTACGGGGTATCGATGAAGCCATACCGAACAGCTGTGAAGCCTGCCATCAGAGTGCGCTTCGCGTGTACAGTGGCTCTGATAGCTCGTTCCGCGATAGACTCTTTGGTGACCTGGTCCTCCCATGACGCCTCAGAGTAAGGATACAGGAAAACTAGACAACGAGGACCACGCATCAGCATCTTAACGATATTACCGCACACGAGGCCTAGAATGGCAAAGGAAGTGCTCACAATGAACGTGTGTATCGACGAACCCAGGGAGTACAGTGAGCATGCGGAGATCTATCACATTCGCCGCCGTGAATCGCCATTCGCTCTGAGGGTTTCCAGAATATGGCGAAACGTCAAGAATGAGCCCCGATTCGTTGCTGACGGTGATCTGCTGATTCTCAAGCACGTCAAGGCTGTAAGGATCAAATAGCTTCCCCGCAATGATGACGGTCGTTTCCGCTGTGCGATTGTCCGCAGTCCTCAGCCGCATTCTACGTGGTACGTGTCGGTGTTACGTGCAAGCTTAAGGTTTACTCCTAGTAGAGATAAATAGTGAGATAATTTTTTCTGAAGGCACCTTGATCCCCGCTGTCATAACAAGGCTCACGACTATATTTATGTCGCGTCGGGGGATACAAGATGGCAAAAAGGACCATGACTATGTGAGCAACGTAAGCTATGGGACAATTCATGCTACTAGTAGGCGGTGAATGCTATGCGAGCTGAGAAGATAGATCCTGGTGCTTTTCTTGACATGCGAGGACGAACGGAATGCGATACAAGTATGAGAAATCGGAGTTTGACGCTTGGGGAACATGAAAATGGAACGAGTGACATGACGGAGATCTATACACATGCTGATGATCGCCACGGTTTAGGGTATTTACAATACGAAGCAACAGAAGGAGGGTGTCCGCATGGGATGCAAGAGTGGTGTCAGTCGCGCTTGGACATGGCGAAGGCCGACTCAAATGTCACAGGCTCGCCGGGGTGAGAAGTGGTGCGCCAATTTCCGACGAAGTTCTGGCCGCCTACCACATAGCCGGTAAAAATCCAGACTCCAAGGGATTGAGGGTTAGTTGAGGGGACCTAGGCAAATATCAGATATTGGTGTTTAGTATGTCAGACGGGAACTCACAGGAACACGAATAAGTGCCACGAGCCCATCCCATTCACGCACACGGCCATAGAACCTGTAGTGATGCCAGGCCTGACCATGCCGCAGGTCGGTCTGAAATGTTGGGAATGAGGAAAATCGAACCAAACGAATGAACCGATGCTGCTCACCTCGCCAACAAGAATGATATCAAGGATACCATCACACTTGCGTTTGATCACGAGCTCGCTCTGAGCTTCTGTGCTCATCTCCATGTCCGCTTCGTTCAAATCCTCCTCCATCGCACCATCTTCCTCCTCTTCCACATCCCCCATACCCTCGTCCGCCAAGACTTCGTCTAAAACTTCGAGATACCGAGCGTCATCTTCCCGAAAGACCATCTCTGACGTTCCACGATATTGGCACCCACGACACTTGCTCTCATCGTGTAAGTCAGGCCCTCCAACCACACATTCGTTATAGAAAGAGGTCCTCTCCTGACACGTGATAGCAACGCCGTGCTATATGTGCATATGATATGTAACTCAATAAAACGTCATCTAACAAACGTGCGAGATACACACCGAAACCTCCTGGTATTTCATCGAGTTGGGGAACCAGGCGTTGTGGATACCGCTATAGTTATCTTGGCCTCCGCATGGGATAGGTTGGTTGGGATCGACGTCCATACAATGGTACTCGCGAATGCACATGAAGACTGGAGCTGCGGTGAGACCAACCGTCTGTTCGTTGAACGTAGGAGGCATTTGGGGCGTCTGCATGATATTGCCGTAGTGACCGTCATCTGGGTGCTTGGGAGTGAAAGCGACCATCAATCAGATAATGGCGAGTGGTTGATTATCGTACAGGAAACATACTAGCATTCGACCTTGCCAGAGACCACGGAGCAAACCAGGCGTGTAGTGGATGCGTTTTAGTGAGACGGGGGTGAAGAGGCAGTTGCAGTCAGCGAGACGGTTCCAGTCGTCGTCCCACCTTGCACTCGGAGCACGCTGCACAAGCTCCTCAAGCTTGAGCTTATCGTAGTCCTTGATCTTACTCCACCAGTCCCATGTCGTCTTTGGGATGAGCTTCGCGACCTTATGCTCGTTTAACTCATGTACGTCCTCCTGTGTCGGGGTGACCATCGTCCAGCCCAACTGGAAGGCATGCGCACGCGTCCTCGGCAGGTGGGGAGGGACGCCAACTGGATGGACTTCTCGACGGGAGAAGTATAGGAGTTTAGCAGCGACGGATGCAAGCGGAACGCCGACTTCAAAGTCCGTAGCTTGGTAGAGAGGCATCTTCCGGGAGAAACCATTACGATATTGTGGATAGGGACCATGGACGGTCAGGAAGGAATGGGGGAGCTGAGGAAGGTTACGTGGCAGGGGAAGCGTGAAGTGGGTATGCGGTGCAAAGTAAGTCGCATACTGAGAAGGGGGTGAGGCGAGCGCGCTGGAACGTGATGTCAAACTTACGCGAACTGGCATGAGGACATACGGCAAAATGAGGTTCGTTATCTGTGCGCGCTGTGGAGGTGTCTCAGTTCTGAGATGCTCTGGAAGACACAATAATAGAGATGAGTGTTGTTACAAGGATAGGCGTGAGGAGTCGAACCTTCGGTAGTGGTGAACCACAACAACCACATTGCGAGCGAGTTGACCTCGTTTTCAGCAGGCCATCCGTTTTCGCTATTTTCGTACAATCGTTCGCGAATGAACCTGTCTACGAAGTCCGGGAGTCCCGCTGACTCGAGCTGGCAGCGGTTCTTGCCATCATTCTCCATCATCATGGAGAAGCAGCTCCAAAAAGTCTGAACGATGTCATCTGCGTGAATGTCGCCCGCCCTGATGCATTTCAAGGCGGTACAATATGAGCGGAGCTGGAAGGAGAGACTGGGGGCGTTTGTGGCCAGTTCGCCCAGTCGCCTGGCAGCTGCAGATCCATCAAACCGAGCGCGAAAAAATTGAGCGTAGAGGTGGTTGTTTGTTTTACAACCAAGGAATTGGTAGAAACGCTTGCAGGTCAGAAGCAGTGGTAGAGTCACGGATGGTGGACTGGTGGGATCATCGTCCAACTCGAGGACGACTCTCTCAAGGATTTCAAGAGGTAAACGACAAAGAGACGACGACTGGACGAAGGCGGAGACCATGGTGAGTCAAAGACCCGCGGATGGAAGATTCTAAGAGGAGGGCAGGGGGAGAAGGGAGGAGGGGAGAAGGGGAGATATAATATAATACTTCGGCGGCATACACGCGTTTGTAACTAACTTTGTTATAGTCTTCCGACCTTTCCTAGTATCTCCGTCGATTTGGTAAATGACCAGTCAAGACGTGAATGTTACTGACTGATGGCTGAATGATTGTGGGACACCTTTGATCTATACCGTAATATCCTCGTAAATGCTCCCCGTTCGGCGGTGATCATCATACGTTACCTGTCGTGAAACGTGAGTCTTGACAGAACGTCGAGTCCAACGTGCCTTCCAGTGAGCTTGCCTATTTCTGCTCATCAACGTTCCCAACACTAGCTAGCTAAAAATTCTGATGAATGATGATCTCCCCATTTCAGGTCATCCTCACTCCCGACCTCCAGGCCGCTGCCGCTCCAGCATACCCAAAAACTGAATTGCATCACCGCTGCGGGTCCACCCAAGTCCCATACTCGGCCATCGTCTCCGCGCCACTGCCGCATTACCCTGTAACCTATTCCACATGAACTTTCCTCAGCCCTTCCATTATACATACTCCATCGAGGAACACGCCAATTAAGTAAAGCATGGCGCAATTGCATTGTCTTCGCCGTGGTGTACGGTGGGAAGGCGTTCTAATCCACCTCTTCGGTATCAGTCTCATCCTCTACGGACCCGCCCACAACAGCGGGCTGCGGCCTTCTTTCTCCTTGTGACCGCTCGCGTGGTCGCCGATCTTGTTCTGACGAACCATGGGAAATACAGACAAAACAGTCGACTCCGTACGTAAAGTACACGCCACGGTATCAAAGGGGGTCCTGCCTAGTCTGGCAGCAGCGGACCAATGCTCTGTGCAAACCGTCATAAACGCCATTTGAAAACTTCCTTCGCCAACTCGGACCTTCTCTTTCGTGGGCTGGCAATTGCAAGTAATCGTGGCAGTTTAGCTCCCAGAGTTCCAACATCCACCTGATGTGACGTGTATTTTTGCACACGCTCTCCATCCATGGGGTGGGTTCATTCGTCATCTGATCACGCACTTTCCGCCGTCGCACAGTCATTTAATCGACGTGATAGGTTAACCATGGTGTTGTGCCTTGCAAGGGATTCGTCCAAAACGCACTTCCCTTGGCCCCACTCGATGAGGCCTGTGCGGTTCAGGGCGTCCCTGTAACACCGCAAGCACTAGTGGACCTGACTTGACTTACTTGACTTCCGCCAATTGATCCAAGGATTGCCTAACCACACCATGCCCAAAGAGCTAGATAGCTGAGTCCGTAAAGCCGTTCCACGCGCTGTAGCGTCATCAATTCACCGGCACCGGGTTTTCTTTTTGGCTGCGATACCGGTGCTGATGGAAGGAGATCCAACTCGATCCTATCCAAAGAAGGTATTTTCCTGTTTTACATTTCTCCATCTGGTTCTGTGCCTACTCCCCGAACATTCGAAGAGCGCGCCGCTGATTCCGATTTGAACTCAGGTCAGGGAACGCCGTATGTTCAAGTTCTTCCACAACCTTGATATACAGCAAAGTTATTTGAGTTGCAATTGTTGGGATTTGTTAGGACTTTCGTTTCTCCGTTCTCCGAAGCTATTCTGAGGGTGGCTAGGTGCCAAGCCCATATATTGTCATGGGCGACGTCTATATCCGCACGACTATCCCGGGCTCCTGTCCCGTCTGCACGGTAAACTTGAGCACTGTGAGTACCTTCGGGATGGAAACCAGTGAACTATTAGGTAAGCCGATACCCTCCACATTAGTACTAGCATTTATTGCGGAGACAGACCCCTGTTAGACTTATCTTATCGCCGGCATTCTCGACGGCGGCCGTCTTGTGATTGGCGTCACCTTCTTGGTGTGCATGGATGGATTTTGTTACCTGTGCCGTTAAGTTGTTTCTGGATGGGAGAACTCTCATGAACGGCTAAGCAGTTGGCATCGCACAACCTGGACAACGCTAGATCAAGACATATTCTCCGCTTCAAATTGGATACGACGCCCACCCTGTCTTCGCTTCGTATTGAATTGGCCCCTGACAGGTCACCGGTCATCTCTTAACTACGACGCTTCTTCGTATTCGATCATTGACATTGAGAGGTGTGTCCTTGTGTGTGCATCTATATCGCCGCACGGTTTGTACCGATTGACCATAAACTTAGGTCCCATCGCAATGATCGCATCGCCATTGTTTCGCCCTATCCGACCATAGCACCCCATTTTCTATGCGATCTCCAGATTCGTATGTCGTACAACCGGATCTTCTGTTCGTGTAGTTGATGGAACAGTCACATAACGCTCTTTGACTTTCTCTATGGGTTCAAACGCCGTCTGTACTCCACCAGATCAATCTATATTTTATTGGAGTATGCCACCGTCTTCGCATCGCACGCCTGCTCACCATCTTCTTCAGCGGGATTCAAGCGTACGTGATCCCTGATATTTATCTGCCATATAACCGCCCAGCTTCCCACTTTCGCTATTGGACACTTTGATCTTCTGAACAAGGCAGAGTTGACTGGGGTAGGTCTTGAGTGACTTCCTTCTGCGGTTCCTCCTTCCGTGGGAGTACTTCCGCTGCTCAAAATTGATTTCGGGGCGGGTTTCTCGGACCGGCTGCCCTGGATCTTGCCATTGCTCATACCTCAGGGACCTGGGTCGAGGTCGTTTATATTTTTGCACTCGCGGGCACGTATGCTGGGTGCTATCTGTCCGCAAGGCGCTTTTGCGATGGATCGGGCTGCAAGATGTCTTTGCATAACCTTCATTCACGTTCCTCAACATTGCCCTTGTCCAGGTCGGCCAAAACGTTCTCTGGCGAAGCTCGATCACAGTGCCAGTGGTGACATGTTGTCGTGTTCATTTCCGAGAACACCCTCGCCCTTTTCACCATCCGTGTGTGTTGACGCACCTGAATTGATGAAATCGTGGGTGTTTAGATTAGGCAAACTTCTGAGTTCAGGCGTTTACTACCCCACCCCGGTGTGGGTACAGTTGCCCAATCTTTTCGATGGTTGATCCCCGTCTATCTACATCAGATCGCGAGATCTACCATTTCAGCGCACGTTCGCATTCGCATTGTCGTCGGCGTTCCCGCGGTTGCTGATAATTACGGATAGGTTGTCACAGGCTCCTGGGCGTTCGGGCCGGGCGAGTTTGCCATTCAGCTGAAATAGATAGACTGGAATGGAGGGGCATGGTTGAGGGACTTGAGGTGGATGTGTCCCCTGTCCTTCGGAACAATGCCCTGCACTCGCTTTGGCCCAAGGAACTTCCAAACGGCCTTCTGCCACCACTGACTTACGCGGCATCGTTCCCAATCGTTCATCTTGCGGTACATTGTCCCTAGGTGCGATTCCTTACGCATATCATATGAGACTTGGTCAAATTCCCGTTCATAGTTCAAACTCAATGTAAACGGCGTTCATGCAGAGTGGACGCCACCACGACGGGGAAACATCGATCAAGTACTGGTTGGTACTACTCTCCTCGTTGAGAATCGATAGCTGTGTTTCGAGCTCCTTGCGCGCCTCTACAAGGTCAAGTTTTAGCCACAGTGCTTCTTGGCTTCTCGGATTTCTTTCGTTCCAAGGGCACCAAAGGCTGTGGTTAACGGTGAAATATGCGCAATGCTAGCGCATCCAAACCACCTTGAGGACTGGTCCGGGGTCAATGGTGTTTTAAAGTACATCGCATGCACTGTGGATGTTCACGTTTCATCACAATCTTTCTGTTTATCTTCCGACCGCGGATCCCAGGCTCAGTTCTCGTGACTTTGTGACGGGTCAGGGATCGCATTCAGGTCAAGCATAGCGAGCGCACCGGACTTCCTCGACCTCCTGGAGGAACTATGAAAGGTGGAAGACGACCTGTTCTTGAATGGTTTGTGATAGTGTTGGTGAATATCTGATAGTCGAATTGGTTGCATACGATCGAATGCAAAATCCTGTCAGCGGGTAAGGTGGGTTGGAGGTGCAAAGAAGACTTCCAACTTGGGTCAAATCTTCCCCTAAAAAGGAATGTGACTGTCTTTGCTAGGGATCGTCACAGAACAGCCGCCAGCGAGCTCGAAATACATATAAAAGAGCTGGCTCACTGGATTCCCCTCTTTCTTCGCCCCCTCCACCATCCCCACCATTTTCCTACTACCACAGGCCGACATGCAGTCCACCACTAATAAGCAGACTTTCCTTCCTTTTTCCGATGACCATAGTCCTCCGAGATCCAGGACAACAGCTGCCTCGATCTGGGCGCCTCAGCCTCAGCCGTTAGAGTCTGCTTGGCCTCATGCCATAGATACTTTTTCTCGCGATGCAGAGAAAGCGGTTTTCCGCTCGCAGAAGGGGTTGCAGAGCTTCAACCCGACTTTCGGTGGCGAAGACGTGTTTGGTCCTGTGGGAATCGTCGGCCCACCTCGGAAAAGGGACATTGGTGCCATCGGCGACGGCAGGAAAAGACACAGCCCCGAGTTTGAAGATAATGCAAGTGCATCTCTTTTTTTCTGGCCCATGTTCACCTTTCACATCACCATCACCATCATCTCACAGCATGTCGAGCAGCTTTTACGCGCTCTTAATCTCAACTCTCCCGCTCCTTACATGCAGCAGCCTCCCCGTGCCCTCAATGGCGAAGCCACGAACTTACCTGGCTCCCCCGATTTGTCCCCGAGCTCCACGACATCTGCTCTCCTAACACCCACGGATCTTTCTCCTGCGAAAGCTTCCTTTGACTTAAAGATCACTCCTCCATACGAGGTACCTTCTATGCCTTCTAATGTATCACCATCCTCTCTTTTATTTGACCCTGGCTCCCCCTCGAAAACGCGTGACTTTATGTCTGCCGCGAATAACTCCCAGTCGCGTTTTCCTGGACCTCAGTTGCCGTGTGCAATACCCTCGAACAACTTCCCATTCTTTGATCAATATTCCGAGGATCCTTCCCCTGTCCTTGGTACTCAGCCGTTGTACGACAGCGCCTTTCCTCAACTTGTCCGTCGGCCGGAATTACCCAATATCTCGTCCATGACTTGGCGTCAGCAGCAACAGCCGTCGGCTCCTGCCGAGTGGCTGAGAACAGAAGAGAAACCTCTTAGCGACTTTTCCTCTGGTCCTGCGAGTCAGGACCCTCTGAGGACCTCTCCTTCCCACCTCTCCTTCCCTCTTCGTCAAGGGTCGTCGGGAGCGCACTCTCACGAGGTACGGAAACTTTATTTTGACACATATATCAACTAATATGTGCATATATGCGCTTCCACTTACGCAGCCCATCAATTTTCTGTCTCTCCTGCATCCCTCCTCGTCTCCTCCCTACCACGTCTTCGTAGCACGCATTATCAAGTCCTCGGATCAGCAGGCCTCGATCTTTTTGCAGCAGAAACTAAAGGTTGCAGACCTTGAAGAGCGGCACAAGATAGTTGATGCGATCTGTGCTCGCGGATTTGAAATGATGTCTCATCGGTACTTGTTATCATCATCCACGCTATAGATATATCTTAATCCCTAAATTCATTGGCCACATCCAGGTTTGGGAACTGGGCCGTTCAGAGATGTCTCGAGGCTGCTGCAACGACCGAGGAGAGGCGTAAGATCGTGGGTTGTATGAGGTTTGTTCATCACCTTGTTTTTAAGTTAGGTCTCACGTCCTGAGAAAAAAATCGTATAGGGGCCGAGTGGTCGAGCTTGCAACCAATTGTTACGGCTGCCACGTCCTCCAAAAAGCCCTCGATTGCGAAGAAGATATTAGGCTGTTAATCGTCTCTGAGCTTCTCCTCGGTGATCCAGCTTTGACACTCGTCAACAAGCATGCGTCTCATGTCTGGAGCAAGGTATTTTTGCGCTGCACCTCCTCTCGACGTCGTGTTCTTACGGTGCACCGCAGATCATGGAACTGACCTGGACCCCACCAGCCCCTCCAATCTTCGCATAGTAGGTCGAAGCCTATTGACATCAAAGAAGCCAGGGTCTAGACTAAATATGTGAATTCAGTGTCAACAAGTCACTAAAGGGTAAATGGGCTTCGCTTGCATGTCACGAGACTGGGTCCCTCGTTGTTCAGGTGAGGCACACTTTGACGAGGCCATACGGTCATTTAATCCATCCGCAGCATGCATTTGAGAACCTGGAAGAATCTGCGAAAGACGGTATCATCAACGAGCTGTTGAACCAAGGGTCCGCAGTCTTCAACGAAATCGCCAAAAACCAGTGGGGCTCGTACTGCATCCAACATAGTCAGTACTGACGTCCCACCGCATCCTAAACCCTGACTGATATCCTGTTTTCTCCACTCCAGTCTTGGAACATGGATCTCCCAAACACCGTCAAATGTGTCTCGATCATTTGATTGCCGATCTGCTCGACTATGCGACGAATGAGCAGGGGTTCAAGTCGGTTACCAAGGCTTTCAAGGAGACCGGACCCGAGACCCTTGGAAGGATCGTGAAGAGGATGTGTGAACCTGCCAAAGGGTAAAGTAGCACAAGTCCCTCATGAACGTCTGGCTGATATCAGACGCAGCGGCCGCCGTGCAATGATCGTCGACCTTGCCCTATCTGTTACTGGCAGCCAACTGATTGCCAACGTGTTGCCCCAGGTGAGATAGTTTGCGTGACTGAAGTGGCTAACATTCGAGCCATGTGCTTCAGGCCGACAAAGATCAACGCACGATGCTCTATGACTGCATCAGGGGTCATATCGTCACGCTGCGTGGTTGCAAGACAGGATCCAAGGTTATTTGGCTTTTGTAGGTGTCATTTATAATATATCTGCCTCAGTACTGACACTTCATCCAGCGACAGGATGGTTTGGACCCCGTTTTCTTGCGCCGGAAGTTGGTATAACTAACAATTTACCAAGCGCGCCTACTACGGGTACTAAGCTACTCGTGACCCTCGGTCCCAGTACCGATCATCATCCTTGATTCAAGTATCTTCTGCAACTTCATCTGTCGTCTCAGCCCTAGTTCCACCCCGCATTGGAAACCGTCCACGAATTTAGAAGCACGCGCTACGCTGGGCCGAAACATCTTCCTTACTGATCTTGGGAAGCTTCGACGCAACAGTCCACATCATATCCAACCAGTCATCTTCATAATCGCATTCTTTACGATGATCAAAATTCTCGCAAGTAATTTGCTTCGATTCCGCTCTGCACTTCGTCTTCATCGCACCAAGCTTGTATTCCGCACAGCAGCACAGAACAATCTTCGCATCGAACTCTCAATCATCATTTGTTATTTCATTCATGCTTATTTGCACCTATCCAAAACGCACGCGCTTCTTTTCCTACGATTTATCCTGCACCATCAGCCCGACGCTCATTGTTCCAAATATCCCACCTTCCTCACGCTGGGCAAAAAGCTGGAGTGCGCTTCATGTTCTTCATTTTCGAGTTTCGCTAGAATTTCCATCCATCCATCCATCCATCCATCCATCCATCATCCATTCTCTGTCAACCAACAATTTGCATCTTTCAAGTACCAGGTACCGCATTGCATTCATCGCGCATGTACAACATTGTCTATCGCCCACCCTCCTTTGTAGCACCATTGCAGTAAATGTCTTTGACATCGTCATATCAGGCCTTGAACGATCTCCGTGCGAGAACCGTTCTTCTAAATCACTCATAGCTAGTGATTCTTGTGATCAACAAGCGTGCAGTGGTATAGATATGATCCTAGAATACAAGATTGTGATGAAGGGGAAGGGGAAGGGGAAGGGGGAAATGTGGGGGATACATGGACATGAATGCACCCTCCGTCCTCTGCAACACTCTCATGCTGTTACCTTGGCAGGTAACATCTCTTGCTTCAGTGCCTCGCATTTCACTTCCTGAGCCTCGGCTCGCTCAACCGTCTTCATCAACTTTTCCTCGCGTTCTTGCATGCGGTGTTCCATGCCAAGCACAAGAAAACGGATTTGCTCCATTTGAGCCAAGGTGGCTTCAACGGAAGCTTGTGATGCTGCTGGTGCGGAATCGGAAGTGTCAACTGGTGGGGGAGGTGTGGCCCGACTAAGCAGAGAAGACCCCATCACTGCACGAGCAGCAAACGTAGATGACGGGGGGTTGATATCAAGGGCCGACTGCACCCATATATTGAGCTAGTGTGGCAGTGGGTGCTTTAATGTTACTGACCTGCCAGTTCTCGCCCGCCAGCTTGGCGAGGGCTTGCTCGAGCATCTTCTCACGTGTTCTAACTCTACGTACTCGGTTAGATGAGTTGGATATTGGACGTACATTCTGGCGGCAATCTCACCTCTCAAGCTCGGCCATACACCTTTCATTCTCCCGCTGTGTGCCTTGTAATATAAGATCCAAGTTCTTGTATTCTTTCTCCAGCTCTTGAATAGTCTCGATGGGCGGACGGTGCGCCAGCTGAGCCTGCAGCGTCAAGATTGTCGTTTGCAGCTGTACCGCCCATAATCATGTCAGTGCATCGAAGTGCATAAACGGAATGAAGATGACGACCTTGTCATTCTCTCTTTCTTTGTCCCGCAGTTGTCTCCGAAGCGTGTCCTCTATGGGTTCGTCGCTCTCCCGTATAAGTCCAAGGTCGTCTGCACCGAGGTTGAGCGATGATCTGTGGTAGTTCCTGACACTCTGCGCGCGGCGCATCGTGGTGGTTGAACTTTTGCTTTGGTCGTTTGTGGTGTGACGGGATCGTATGTCGGCGTGCAGGTTGAGGTAAGCACGTGACCGAGACAGCCCAGGGGCTGATTATCTTGATCAGGTATTCCAAGGAAGACATTTCTCAGTTACTTTCATGCAGCCAGTTTTTTTTTTCCGTGACATGAGAGCCTTCTGTACAGTGTTATAAAGTGAATCCAAATTTTTGCATAAGACATTCTGTTCTGTGTCAAAGGGTAGACAGGCAACTCTCTGGTCCACGGGGGCTTCAGGGATGCTACCTTATATAATAGAGGGACCCCAGAAATTTTGTACGTAAACGACCATTAAACCCCACCGGGACAGACCCAGAAAACGACTCCATTTTTTCTGCAAAAACTTGCCAGTGCACAAGCACCTTCGAGCTCATCGCCAACGATAGCGAGGACTCTTACTACGATAATCGACGGCTCTTCCTCATGAGCGAGAAACTCACCGTTTTCTCAGCTTCAAAGCTGGGAGAATACACCGTGATTGGAGATATCGCCGAGGGAACATTTGGCAAGGTCAAGAGTACGTCCAGCTTGCCAATCGATTCGATCGCCGTGTATGGCTGGCTCATGTATCCTTCCTAGTGGCAATGCATACCATTACCGGCCAGAAGGTCGCTATGAAGTATATTTCCAAGGCTGTCATTCATATGACCAAGACCAAGACACGAGTCCAACGGGAGGTGGAGTACATGCGGACTCTGCGGCATCCGCACATCATCAAGCTGTATGTGCGCATTTGCATATTATACAACGCCCACATGTGACCCAACTCCGGAATGTAGATACGAGGTTATATCTACGCCTACAGATATCATAATTGTTCTTGAATACGCCGGCGGGGAACTCTTTAACTACATCGTCGCTAATGGTCGAATGCCGGAACCACGAGCACGGAAATTCTTCCAACAACTAATATCCGGTATCGAGTACAGCCACAAACTGAAGATCGTTCACCGAGATTTGAAGCCGGAGAACGTCCTCCTGGATGATGACCTGAACGTCAAGATCGCCGATTTTGGTCTTTCCAACGAAATCAAGGATGGCGACTTCCTAAAGACGAGCTGTGGCAGTCCCAACTACGCCGCTCCTGAAGTCATCCGCGGAGGTTTCTATACTGGACCTGAGATCGACGTCTGGAGCTGTGGGGTCATCCTTTATGTCATGCTCTGTGGGAGGCTGCCCTTCGAGGACGACGATGTCCAGACTCTCTTTACCAAAATCAGCCGTACGTGTATTTCCCTCTCATGGCGATCCCACCGCTCAAAGGAGGCTTTGATTTGTGACACGCATGATTACAGAGGGAAGCTACCATATGCCGAGCTATCTTGGTGTCGATGCCAGAGGTTTGATAAATGCGATGCTCGCTGTGGACCCTGTGAAACGGATAACCGTTCCCGAGATAACGCAACACCCATTTTTCAGGACCGACCTGCCGCGCTATCTTACACCCCTCCCACCACCTCCCGGCCCTGTCCTCGGTACCCTCTCATCACTGGTCACCCCCGCAAAGGTTTTAGACTTCGAGATCATCGAAGGATTAGGCCGAATCGAGGAAGATGTCGTCGACGAGCTTGCGTCTAGAATGGAGGGGGTCGACAAGGAGGACATATGGGAATGTCTACGGAGGGACGATGGAGTCCAAGGGAACGCCGTGAAAGTGGCTTACATGCTATTGCGCGATAAGCGGCGGGCTGGAAGAGATTGTAGGTGTCTTCTCTTGCGTGTACAGATAGTTTCACATTTCTGACTGCGTGTAGTGGCTGAGTTTGAGGAGCAAGAGCGCGATGCTAAGCTAGCAGCTATGGATGTAAGTCCAGCGCAATCTTCGTGTTATTCTTTCACTCAGCCTTGCTGCCTAAAACTTTTAGCCCCGAAATACCATGTCACCCGGGGCACTTTCACCTGCCAGTGACTTGGAAGACAATCCGTTTGAAGCTGAGTTCAACGCTGAATACGATGATGATGACATCGACGATGGACTTGACTTCTCGACACCCCCTATCGATGGCGAGATCAACAATTTCGCCGTCCTCAACTCCTCCCTACCCCTCCCCGACCAACTCCCTGAACAACATCATCTTGCGTCCTACGCTAACGCCAGACGTACATGGCCCGTTGCAAAAGAGAAGAAACAGCATCGGACTAAATGGCACTTTGGCATACGTAGCCGATCACCACCGATGGAAGTCATGCTTGAGATATACCGCACACTCAAGACACTAGGGATGGAATGGAAAGAGAAGCGGAATCTTGGTGGTTTGGGTGACGTGCGATCACAACGGCAACGCTCGAGCACGAACGGTGCCAGGATTGAACGAGCCAGAGAGCTGGACGGAAGCGAACCTGTGGATCTCCGGGCCGCTGCAAGCGTGTACTTCGTGGAGACGAGAGCGAGGGTTCAAGATGTCGTGGTAGGTCATATCACGGGCATACTTTGGTGTCGAAGTTGATCCACTTTTTCGCAGGTGCTCATGAACCTCCAACTCTACATGGTCGACTCGATAAATTATCTGGTCGACTTCCACCACAAAAAGACGTACAAAGCATCCACCGAACTTGGCGCTGGCAAGTTCGACATGGCCAATCTCGATACTGTGCTCCCCGATACGAGCTCTGACGGGAGGTCGATCAAAGACAAGGACTCTCACGCAGTGAAAGAGGACGAGGTGGTATCACCCTTTGTCTTCATGGACGTCGCATGCCATCTGATTCTCGAACTCGCTGGCGGGGGAGAGTGAGGTGGTTGAGGCCCGCTCACATTCACGGATGCGGACAGATAGGTTGTATCATGTCAGTGCTATGCGTTCATTACCGATAGATCTCTGCTTTCTTTGTCATCGTTGTTGTTGCTACTGCTGCCCATTGCCTCTTTGCACTACCCAGCATATGTACTGTTATCTGCTTGGATATGTACTTACATTGTCACGACGCGCACAGCATCATGCGCGCCGTTCTCTTCCCTTTCATCTGGATTGTAAACACGCACATATCTGCCTTAGTGCTTCATTTATACGATCAAACGTAGTAACGATACCGCCTTCGTGTATGTTGGTTGGGCATTTTTTGATAGACGGGGTCTGCATGATATACTTGATGTTGCAGATGCCCAGTGCCTTGCGACGGAAGACGAAGCAGAAATACAGCAACCCACGACGAACGGAGGGGGGGGTGATGACAAGCGATAAAGCATAATAAACGAGGCACGAACCGTGTCGCACCCTCGTTCAGTGAGCGATCGGGATGTTATTGATCCACTTCAACATCATGTCCTGCGATGGCACGTCTTGGCGGAAGCTCCCCGACACAACTCGTCGACGTACCAAAGTTGCCTCGGGCTGGTCATACGGCGCCGTGTGTCTGGGGGGGCGTGGAAACCGGGTCAATACGAGGAGCCCAGCCTTCAAGACAATGCACACGAGCCCAGCTTCGTATATGATCGCAAGGGTTAAGTTACCAGCCGTCGAGTCGGCGTTTCGGACTTCTCCTGCAGGCTTCCCGTTTACCGACCAGGGAATTATCGGGGCCGCTGATAGTTCCTCGTGATAGCCGTTCTCCAAACCCAGGATGAACTCATTCTCTCCCTGTGTGGATCTGTCTTGGGTTTATCCTTATTGAAGTTAGAAAACAGAACGTCGACGAACCGTGTAATTACACATCATATCTGCGGACAGACGAGTCGCGCCACCGAGGTCACATAGAGAAAGCGAGCGCACGAACCGGTGTTCCCAGCACAAATAAGAACACGGGCGACATCGCTAGTCAACTGCGGGAGAAGCCCAGCTCCATTCTTCATCCCATCGCCATGGAGGTAGGTGAACTTCAGGTATATGGGGACACTGAAAGCCTCGAACTTCATTCTGGGGTTCGCCCCCAGGGCAGCTTTGTGTCCGGCGAATCGAGCCATTTTTCGACCCACTGGGGTTCTCGATGACAAACTGGGCCGTTCTCCTCTTCGTTGCACTTCTTCCGGGCGTCATACAGATTGTAACCATGGCATGGCCTGCCAGTGGTACCAACAACCATCGAACGAGGCGCGAACACGAAGACGTGAAGAAGCGACGTACTGAAGACGGGGCGAAATGGCGTCCCAGCAGAACGCATCTGCAGGTATACAAGTCAGCCGGAACTCGAATTTGTAGCATGATTCGATCATCTTCTCGCATACCGGAGCAGCCTGTCTCAATGCGTTACATTCCACACCGAAGGGGTCGTCTTATATCGCATAGGGGCCTTCGCAAGCGTACTCGACTATCGAAGGCATCTGAACCAGCGGGTCTACAAGTCCATTTCTGATCATTATCGAAACTAGGTTGACCGGAACGAGGCCCAGAGAGGGGTCCGAAGCAAGCGCTTTGTTATTATTGTTTATTTCTGCTGCGATATGTGGGATGTATCTCCCTGCGTGGCTCTCTCCCACAATGTAGAATGGCAGCTTTGCGTACTTTGGGAAACGCGTGATGAACAACTCGAAGAATGCGTAGACGCCTTTGGCAGCGTCAGGCGATGTGACGACCGAGGACCCGTCCGTGATGTAAGAGTAGCCAGCACCGACAGGCTGATCGAGGAAGATCATATTCATTCGTGTGTTCCAGCTGTAGGGGTTGTGAATTGTAGTGTTACCCTTATCGGCGGTGCTGCAAGGCCTGAGCTCGAAAAGAAGACCTGTCGAAGAACTGCAGCCTGGTCCTCCGTTTAACCATAAGACCAAGGGGCCTTCGAATGGAGACGAACGGAACTCGAAGAACCTAGGCAAGATTGTTGGCCTTGATCAAACTGCGGAGTTGGCAGCCTTACCAGAAAAATAGGTGTTTGCCCTCGGTGATATCGAGATAACCCGAATATTGCTGAACGGTTGGGTCGCATAACGTAGGCTCTGTCAAAGGCAAGCTGTAACCGGGGAACGAAGGATGAGACATGTTCTCATCTTTGGTATGGTGGTAAGTTAAGCCTATCGATAGTGGAAATTAGACTCACAGAGATGTTCAAGCTCCAATGGCTGACTCCAAGACTCTGGACAAGTGGTTACAGCTCGTTCGCTGTTGCCAACGTCTGCCCAGAAATTGGCGATAGGGATCCCACTCACCTCCTGGCGGTGCTTGCAAGACCACTCGACTGCTTCCCCCAGCACTGGTAGGGAACCCAGCGACAATGGAGACCAGGGAGACATCTGCAGTTATGAGCGCTAGGCTCTACGTTGACAATCTCATGGCGGTCTGAGTATGGGAGGAGATGTACGGCGCAAACTAGCCATCTAGTCAAGACATACGTGTTGAGTACGTGTCCAAGCTACATGCTCACAGGCACAACATCTGCTCTCAAGGTGTCAGTTATGGATTAGTACCTTTGATGCCACCAACCTGTCATGGATGATACCCAAGAATAGCCAAGGGAGCTGGAGCCCTGACTCCACTACACAGATAATGATGATGACTTGTATGTACCGATCCTGGCACCAACGTTGCGTGTCGTGTACTAGCTGGCAGCTCAGTCTGAAAGCTTGCGAGGTTTGGTGGTGTAGTTGTATCTGTGAAACAGCTGGCTGAAGAGAACAGAGCCGTTCCCCCCGAGCCATTGTGTAGCCAGCTCGATGCCACCTTGAAGCTGCACTTTCTTTCTACGTGTTGTTAGCACTGGGTGAATACACAGTGAGCCCTCTCACAGATGCAAGCTTGCAGTGTTACTGACTCGGACATGATGCTGCATTGATGCAACACCCCCGTCATAGACTCAGGCTCAGGTAGATGATCAGCGCTAATCCATCAGACGCGGGACTGCTGCCTCGTTGTCTCTAGATGAATTCAGAGGTTATCTGTCCCGTCCTCTAACCATATCCCTCGACTCTCGCACAGGCCTCATTTGCTCAATCATGATGTTAAACGATCCCGGAGGTGATACGATCCGTGTCCACGTCGGTCGCAGTCTACCTCTCCCAGATCCCAGCCTCTATCTTCACCCCCCTTGTTTCGACACAGACGGGAACCCAGTCTTTTTTGGTTCTGCCAACCTCAACAAGACAGTTCAGCCTTGCAAAGTCACACTCAAGGACAACGAACTCATCTGCTCTATCCCTCACAGGCTGGTGGAACACGTCCATATGGGGTCGTTCAATATCCTACCTTTCGCAGAAAACATGGAGCTTGTTCCGACTTCCTATGGACGCATTCCTCCTGGTTATCACCCGGTAGTTGGCGGAGTGGATGAGAATGGAAGACCGCTTTATCATGCTGTCACATGGGTCCACCAAGTCCGCGTCCCTGGACGTACCTCTAAGCAACTTGTTTGTGCTCCATTGATTGCTTTTCTCCCAGCCATACTGACGGTGTCACTTCAACAGGGCGCTGCTGCTGTCCTGTTTGGTGGCAGAGAGCACTATGTGTACCACGCTCACGAGATACTGTGGGTACCAGAACCAACCTGATCATTCGATCGATCCTGACAGTCCGTCTAGATGCTGGCATGACAACAATGAGTCAAACTGTGATCTACCGTCGGGGAGTCATCCTGTTGAACACTCCAGCTCCGGTAATCAGCGACACGAAACTCCTCTCAAGGAGACCTCTGGTATACTCGAGCCGGGCGAGAAAGACCCCGCCGGGATGAACATCCGTGTCACTGTCTCAGATCTCTCAGCTGTATCCCATCCTGCGGCCACCGACTTTGACGGAGTAACACCCCTATATTTTGGGTCAGCTGTGATGTTGGAATCGATCCTGCCTGCCAAAGTCATAGAAACCAGGGTCTGTCAGGCACTACAAGATGACATTGTCGTGGAGCGTAGTGTGGGATTCAGTATCCTTCCCTTCGACGCAGATATGGAGCTCGTACCGGCCTCGTACGGTGCCATTCCCCGTGGAAGGCGACCTGTCCAAGGAAACTATGATGCACAGGGAAGAAAACTCTACCATGCGATGATTTACGTCCTTGGGAGAAAGATTCCAGGCATGTGTGGGGAACAACTGGTGAGCGCAAGCCACTGCGAGTATCGTGTCCCTTGAAGTTGGAGCACTTTCGAAGGGTGGGGCACGAGGAATTTTGCAAGGAACAAAATATACATCAGAGACAGGTTATGATATTCTGTGTGCATTGCTTCCAGTCACTCCAGTCTCTGAGTCGCTCACTGCTCTTCACTGGCAGGTGTTGGAAAGAGCGCGCGGGTCCAAACCCAGCCCATCAATCAGACTCCTTGCGCAATTGTTCTATCGAAGACGACCCTGCCGGCCAGCGGCTTCGAAAACCACTGGACGGCCCTCTGACATTAGCCATGACAGAAAATCTCGGAGAATATATGTCCAACCAACTGGACGCGTCTAGATGGTACTTCGCCTCGGCACTTCACAATGGCTCCGTTATACCTTGCTGGGTTTACACATCATCACACACATCATGTTTCCTCGCTTACGATGGAAATGTCATCACACATACCGGCCCATATTGCGTCCTTCCCTACTTCAAAGATCGTATGGAGCTCGTCGCAGCAGCTGGTGGCAAGATCCCAGCCGGCAGAACACCTGTGGAAGGAGGCAGAGACAAAGAGGGCCGTCCCCTGTATCATGCTATTGGTGTCGTGAACGACAGCAACGGTCGCGCGAAAATGATAGGCATGGCGGCGGAACACCTTGTGAGCCTTGGGCCCCTGCAGTTATCCCTATTGACATATTTGTGTTTCGTACTAGGGAGGAGCAGTAATCGTCTGCTGGGGCAAAATACACAAAATTTCAACTGGATATGAAGTATTGTGAGGCGTTCGGTCGTGCTCTATCATGCCACGCTCATCAACGACCTTGAGGTGCTGGAGTTGACTGCTCTAGGACTCACTCACTTTGTGTGACACCTGGACGAATTATGGTGGCCCGTCCACTGGGCTGGCTGGGGATTCTGATATGACATGTCAATGACCTTCAAGTTGGATTGTAAGCATATGCATTGTCCCTGAGCATTTCCATGGATGGTATTTGTACGACGCATACTGAGAATCACTCTGGAGCGACTAAGCACGCTCTTTAGTGCTACTGTGGCAGTCTATCTCCAGCCAACTCCCCTTGTAATGTCGTAAGAATAGGTCGAGCAGTATTCAACAACACCCATTCTAAACATTCTCAAACTCGAGGCTCGAGGGAGAGGACCTGCTCAACAAAGTCCAGAGTATCATAGCAGATACAAAGATACAAGCAATACCGTCCGAGCATTCTTCTCCCATCACTTCATATCCAATTCCCGAAGCAACACAGACATGCCGACCGTCAACTCCGTCTCCACCAGCTTCTCTCCGCCATCTCCATCACCCATCCACAACTTCCCCATCAACCTGAACTTGCGATATTCCATCTTGTCGAACAGCCGCATCGAGACTGGCGTGAACACCGGGACATACCAGCCCCACACCCCGTCTTCGCCCATCGTAGAGCGCCAAGTCTTCTCGATGTGTACCCCATCCGCAGCGTTCAGAACAATCGCTTCATCGAAAGAAGTACAAGTATCAATTCTAGCGCCTTTATAAGTCGTCTGCAACAGCGAGGGTGGTCGGACTGCATAATGCCCCTCAACAGGGAGAGTACTACAGACGAATTCTATACGCCGCACGTCCGGGAGTGAGAGAATGTCGAATGGCCCCTGAGCGTGGCATTTGAGAAGGAGTTGACATTTCAAAGGATAATGACCACTATGCGGCTCGTTAGGCATTTGGTCGATGCGTGGTAAAACAAAGGTGACTGACTTGTGAGATTCATCCCAGACAGTGACGTTTGATTCGTAGGGCCGTATAACTAATTGTAGGTCTTTTATATCGTGGGTGGCAATCCTTTGCAGAGGCGTGACACTCTCGAGGTCCTCCACGATGTGCGAACCAGGCCTCAGGCTCCTGATGGGGAGTTCATGATTTCGTTCGTGGTTACCAGAGAGTTGTGTTGCTGTCTCTGTATCCTTCGAGAGTGTGCCATGCGATTCGCAAAGCTCCGCATCATTCAAATCAGCTAGGGACGCGAGAAGAGATGGCTGGAGGGCCCACGCGGCGGTGGGAGCAATTTGAAGAAGCCTCGCAGTGATGGCGGAGATATCATCCTCCTCAAATTGATCCTGTGCATCTTGCAATGGACGAGCAGACCCCACAGGTCGTCGTCTGTGCTTTGTTGTTTTACTTCTCGAAGGACTGGTGGGATCCTGGTTACGCGTGTCGGACGCATGCTCGAGAGGAGATGTTTCAGTAGCATTCTCATTCTTCCTATTTGGCGAGGCCTTGGTCTTTGGATTCTGTTTCGGGTTCCCTTTGATGCGTCGTCTGACGGTCCTGACGCTAGAAGCGCGAATAGTGTCAAGTGAAGCACTGGATGTAGTCCTCCGAAGAGAACGAGGGCCATCGGGTGCGGTTGGATGGCTTTCGAGTTGGTGTGCTTCGGACACTGGCGGGCTTGCAGCTGCGCCCGGCTCCTGCTTTGTGCCTCGCGGTATGTTGGACACATCTCGGGCTTTTTGGAAGATACGTTCCAGCCTGGCACTGACAGTGGATGATGGTGGTGATAGCTTCGTCGAGGACTTTGGCATGCAGGAGGAGCGAGGGGAAGAGGCTGAGCGGTAAGAAGCCATAGAAGGGGAGATCGCGCTTTATGGAACTTTCCTCTATTGTTGACCACATTAATGACACGCGCGTTGTTGTGGACGGTGGCGAGGCAAGTTCGCGAGATGTCCACCGACACTTTTGTACACATTGGCAATCAGTAGCACTCTTCGTGGACACTGGCATCGAGTCTTGCGATCTTGGAGTCACTGAGGTCCTCCGAAGTCGCCAGTCGGTGAATATCCTGGCGCGGTCCCATTGGGCCTCCCTTCTGGACATCCCATTGGCACCGCCATACTGAACACGTGAATGACATGGACGATACTTCTCGGTGTTCCAATAACAGTGCACTCCCGAGTCCCGATCATGTTGCGCATGCTTACTTCTAGAGCGACCTACAGACCATCATCATCATCACCACCATCATCATCTGCTCTACTACGATCAATGTCGTCCAAGGCTTACATCGTCCCCCTCGACCCCAAAAATCCAGGACACAGTGCCGCTTCCAAGGTCAACCCAGCGACCTTGTGGGCAACTCTCCCTCCGGCACAGAAACCCGCAAAAGTTGGCACTTCTCACCTGTTTTACGGTACTAGCGGGAACGATGTCACGGCGCTTGTTTCCCTCGGAGAAGGTTTTGAGATCAAACAAGGTGATGCACGTCGTGAACTTATCCGCAAGGCTGTGGGAAGCGGCGTCAAGAGCGTCAAGGCTCTCGGAGATGGTGTTTCCGAGGCGATCGTAGATGCATCAGCTGATCCTCATGCTGCAGGTGAGATTACTATCGTGTCTGTACTCCTGAATCTCGTAGTCATCGTGTATAGCGGTCGCTGCTCACTTGGCACTGTACAACTTCACGCTCAAAACGTCCCCACCCTCCGCGTTCGATCCTCGTGCAAAGGAACCTGCGCCGCAGAACAAGCTCAAAATCTCTCCGGGCGCAAACACTGCTGACTGGGAACGTGGTGTGGTCTATGCCAAGGCTCAGAACCTGGCACGAACCGTAAGCTCGCAAGTCACTGTACTTTCATCTCACTCATATGATTCTCTTCAGCTCATGGAATTACCTGCAAACTTCATGACTCCCACGGTAAGCATCAGATGTGTACAGCGGGGGCTCGAGACACCCATACTTGTGCTTAGGCTTTCACGGAACGAGCCAAAGAGGAACTGAAGGGCCTCGCAAATGTAGAGGTCATTGTCCGTGACGAAGGTAAGCGAAGCATTCAACATCGTTGTTTCTCAACACTGATTTTTTTCTAGCTTGGGCCACTGAAAAGGGCATGGTGCGTCGGATTACTAGGCTCCTCCGCTTCACTAAACAACGCTGTCCATGACTTGCGCAGCGAACATTCCTTTCCGTGACTAAGGGCACTTCGGAGCCCGCAAAGTTCCTTGAGATGTAATTGTCCCCTTTGTCCTTTGCAGCGATGCAAAGCTGACTTCCACCTCAGACACTACAAAGGTGCACCCGATCCCCATGCCCGGCCCATCGCCTTCGTCGGCAAAGGGATCACGTTCGACTCTGGAGGAATCAGCCTCAAGCCCAGTGCAGCACGTAATTCTCCTTGATATCTATTCAAGTATCTGATGGTGCGCACAGGACATGAAACTCATGCGTGGTGACATGGGTAAGATTCCCAAGAAAGGCCTGCGAACCTGAATGGTGCTCAACTGGGTAATAGGTGGTGCCGCTGCCGTTGTCTCATCCATGCTGGCGATTGCTCAGCTCAAGCTTCCGTGCGTTATTTTTGGCACAAATAGGTCTAACGCAGACTTTGCTAAGAGCGTGTTTCATGCTAGTATCAATGCAGTCGCTGTCACACCCCTGTGCGAGAACTTGCCAGGTCCGAGTGCGAACAAACCAGGCGATGTGTTGGTGGTATTCCGTTTGGAATTGGACAAGCGAGTCACGTCTTGTGTTCTAGGATCTATGCGATGAACGGCAAATCGGTCGAGATAGATAACACCGACGCTGAAGGGAGATTGGTTCTCGCTGGTGAGGCTTTTTCCTTGCGTTTGATAGGTTTCGTTAATTTTGAACGCATTGTTGAAGATGCACTGTACTATGCATCAACGGAGTTCAAACCACACACTGTCATTGACGTGGCGACTCTGACTGGGTATGCCATTGTTTTATATTCAGCCTGAATTATATGACCGAGTAGTCCTACAGAGCCATGGATGTCGCGTTGGGCGAGATCTTCACTGGTATATTCACTGTACGTAACCGCAAGCATGACCCATGACGATGAGAGTAACTCAACGCGCCTCAGACGTCAGACGAACTCTGGCAACAACTACACGCCGCTGGTGAATCCGAATATGATCGCTTCTGGCGTCTTCCCCTAGACGAGGATTACGGTCCACAGATCTACTCTTCCAACGCTGACTTGTGCAACGTGCGTGGTGACCCGCCCTGTCCTGCTGTAAATTCATCGCCTTCCACTGTTCATAGATTGGTGGTAAACCAGGCGGAGCATGCACAGCTGCTTTGTTCCTCAAGGCGTTCGTAGATGGTATAGAGCCAAAACAGGGAGAAGAGCAACCTGCCGTGCGATGGGCACATGTTGATATTGCAGGGACGATGGAGGTGCGTGTGACTCCAACTTTATCTTATTTCCCCCACAGGTAGACGGAGACTGATCCTGATGACCTTCAGTTCACCCGGCCTATACCCTACCAGGAGAAGGGTATGACGGGTCGCCCTGTTCGGTGAGCCTGTTCTCTATCGGTTTTTGGGAAGGATTCTTGCTCATTCTTGTGGGATGCATTGTAGCGCGCTCGTTGAGTTTGTTAGACGCTTGTCACAACAGGCATGATTAGACACCATAGAACTAACGAGGTATATCGCGCTGGTATCTTACTTTGTGTTGTCGCTTGTTGTTGTCTATCCCTTGAAATTGACCCTACTCACCGGGACAACAGACCCACTACTAGCCTTTAATGGTGCTATATTTGCGCATGATAATATTAACACAGGTCCGCGGCGGAAGTATTTTTATCGTAAGCCTTTCCATTACTTCCAAACGTCCACAAGATAAAGCTAACAACCTATACCAATCGCATCCTCGTCAGCACGCCCATGAACAACCAACAGATAGAGCACTGACTAGCACGTCCTCAGTTATCCACAATAGTCGCAAAGTTGGAAGCGAACATTTGTCCGCCCCTCTCAAAGTACTTGACGGACTCGGCGCCGACGACTTTGCGGTATTCCTCGCTTGTGAAGACGGCCATGAGAGCCTCGAACGTGGCGGCTTCGATGGTGGCTTGGGCGTCAAAGGGGGAGACCGTCAGGCCAACTTCGGCGATGGCCTGATTGACGACTTCGTTGGCGTGAGCCTGTTCAACAATCGCGTCAGTCAGATCTGTCAATCACTCCGTGAGGCGGCGTGCGGCGTGCGCGGGGGGGTTTGGGTGTTGTGTGATGCAACTTGGTGATGAAAGAGAGAGACCGCAAAGACCGCACCTGCTCATATTTGAGGATGTTGCTCTTGGCGATATCGAGCGAGTTGAAGAGCTTGGGGTGCTCGTTGAGCCAGAAGGTCTCGAAGTCCTCTTTGGAGACACCCTCCTTGCGCTTGAAGGAGACGGTGATGCGGACGCGGTCGGTGCGGAGAGACATTGCGAGGCTGACAAGGGAGAGGTCGGTGCTGGGTGCTGGTGCTGGTTCTGTTGTGGGATGGGGTCGTGAAGGGTGACGCTGTGGATGACGGCGTGTTAGTCGGCGCGGGAGTGGTGAGGAGGTAGGCTCACTGAATTCCCTGCTTGCTTAAGGTGCGATGAGAAAGAGAACCCGGCTGGAGATTGGGGACGAGACATGCGTGCATTTATACCCCTAGCAGGGTCTCCATCGAGCGGGGGGACCACATCACGATGATTACAGACTGTGAGGATGGGGATGGCCGTATGCTCGTTTCACCAGGACCACTGAAATGTTGCCATCAAACTATCAAACCATCAATAACTTGGATCCTCATCGTCCTAACAACGGTCTACAGTGTTCACGCGTCTCCCAAGACTCGGACATACTTGGCACAGGTTTTAGCGCTGCAGCAACGACGAGTCTGCAATGTGCATCATGGGCCTGTAATTGCTAACATTCAAGATGGTAGCTGTCCCCTAGGGTCTCCCACTGTAACTGCCAAGGGTCAAACATACTCAGTTGCCTTTTGAGAGACAGGGACAGGGGGGACACAGTCACCGGGGCGGTGTGATGAAAGTGACACAACTGACATCGTCCTGTTGTCCCCATCACAATCGCATCAGGTCGCATCCTGGCTTGTGAAAGGTGGTGGGAGGTGCTCAGGTCCCACTGGCAGTGCTCTGATCACGGCTCCGGTCAGAGGCTCAGGCCGCCCTTGAAATCAGGTCGCCTTGTTGGGTTTGCTTGGGAATCGGCACAAATCGGACAATAGCAAATCTCAAGCGGGTTTGCCCTATATCTTCCCTTTGCCTTTGCCTTTCCGATCAGCTGGTAATGATTATGTTCATTGTGGAACTTGCATACATTGCAAGGACTTTTTACATGACACTGTCTAGCTGTTATTTGAAGTTGGGCACCGTGTGCACCGCGCAGCCTTGATCACGACGATCAGTTGATCAGGCTGGCCTGTCGAAACGCAACGCGCGCATGTGCATCATTATCGATTATCATTGAATGTCGGCTCAAGGCTGTGAAACCGAATGAGGCAGTGCAAGAGGCACTGTGAGGTTGTCCACGCAGACCGCCAAGGTTGACGATCTCACAGATAGCATATGTCTAACGGTAAACTATCGGAAGCATGGCCACATCTGCATCAAGCTAGAACGCAGTTCCGGAGAGCGACATAGATCCAGTATGGTGTTTACATCGACAGTGGCATAGGTGGGCATGAGCCCCTAAAAGGGGGCAGTCGATACGTAGACGTTGGTTTACCCCCCGAGCGACCTTCGAAGATGAGACATAGAACCTCCAGGATGGTCCGTTCAGGTATCTGTCCTTTGGCGAGCATCCCCCACTGGCGAATGCCCCAATACAAGAAGTTTGTAATATACATATATGTGTAGACAAACACACGTATGCATATGATTCAACAGATTGACACTGTCGTTGTTTGCATATCAGCGTTGGAACCCTCCCTCAAGCGAACAGAAACGTTACTTTTGAAGCATATCCAAACACATAATACATGATAGCATCCGTGACTCTTTGAGTCGCCGTCGTCATCTTCCTCTGCCCGCGGACCCGTTGCTAAGCTTGATGTGGACGTCACGGTCCCGCTTCGTGACAGTTGCATCTTTGCGGAGTGAGCACAGAACATAGCAGGACACGGAGTTTGCCTACCTCAGCTCCTTCCACGGGTTGTCCCCGGGCTGGTGGTTCTTGTTCTCGTTCTGATTGCTTTTCCGTTTGCTTCCTTTCTGGTGAAGCTGGGGCAATTGCTACAGGCTATTTTGGATGAATTTCCGACTGCACGCCTCTCTGCCAACTCACATTTCGATCACGCGCTGCTGCCACACGATCAACTGGTCTCTTCTCCTGGGGACTCACTCCTCGGCGGTCGCGGTTGCCGCGAGACCGCCTTCTCGAGAGTTTCTTCCAGATCCGTGATAACCGCCCACCAGCCTTCGTTTCCGCCTCAGGCGTCAGGTTCATCCGATGGTTACATGCCCCATCTGTGACAATCCTACCAAACGACCGCGACGTGGCCGCGGACTGAGATTTTTCAAATGAGTATCAATAGTACATAATTTTTCTCTTGCCGAAGCTGCTTACATCCAAAAAGGACTTCGGGGCTGAGATGCCGGCCTCGCCTTCCCTTACGTTGAACTTTGAGCGTTGCGGAATCCCGGTCGCCGGAAGCTGCGTGTCGTCAGCACACATTTCATGCATAACCCTATGACAGTGCTCACATTCAGAAAAGAGGACCAGCCTGATTTTATGATCTTGATTGACCAATCAGTAAGCGGGCAAAAAGGGCCCATCACTGGTAGACTTTACCGAGCTCAAGTCCGTTATGACGACGTTGTTGCCAGCACCAGGATGTACGAGGTACCGACTATCCGAGGATATCGCTACGGGACCGTTGCCCTCAAGCTTGGCTACGCTCTTGCGTTCTTCAATATTCCATACATGAATGAGCCCGTCAGATGCGGCACTCGCGATGAGCTTGCCGTCAGGAGAGCACGCAAGATAACCGGGTATGTCTTCATGTCCTTCAAAAGGGTTTCCAGTGATCTCCCCACTGTCGACATCCCAACACCTGAGAACGTCGTCACCGCACCCAAATATGACTTGATGGCCGTCAGAAGAAAAGGTGGCGGATAACAGCATCGGCAGGGCCAGGGTAGCCTGGGTAATCATCTGGCCTCGTTGGACATCCCACGCATACACGGTGCGTTGGGTGATTCCCACCAGCCTTGTGCCATCTGGGGAGAAAGCTATGGGTGAGGTACGGTCCAGCCGAATCTCGAACTCATCGACGACCTCCAGCGTGTCCATGTCCCAGAGCATAACTGCACCATCCTTGGATACGCTGGCGATAGTGCGCTGGTCTGGGAGACGAGCGGCGGTGATTACAGAATCTTGATGCTTCCTGAAACTTTTGAGACGCTCGCCCGTCCGAGCATCCCATAGGCGTGCGGTGAGATCATCGGCTGTGCTGAGTATGAGGGATTCTGTGACGAACGAAACATGATATATAATGCTGAGCATCCCGTGTCCTTTTATTGGGCCCAAGACACAGCGACCTGAAGAGTCCCATACGAAGAGTGATGCATCGGTCGTTCCTCCGACTATATGTGCTCCGGAGGGTGAATAGCCTATACAATAAACTTGGCTGTATTCAGTTTTGACTGCGTGTGTGTTCCGCGAACGTCGAGGACTTGGAGACCTCATCTGTAGTGTAGTGTGAGAAGAGTTAAAGGAACCAGCGCCAAAAAGTTGAATGGATTAGAATTGGATAACGGTGAGTGTTACAGGGACCGTAGACCCCAAACTTTGCACTTTCTGGAGACGACCCGCACATCCTAAGGCACGTATCGGGACGGGAATATGCTGTTTCAAGTCAACAAGGTAGTCAACATCTGCCGTGGAGTTGTTTCCTGTTTTGTTATGGGTGCTTGTTGGTCCATATATTATAGTTTTCCAAAAAGGTGACGGTGACTCATCACCTCCTGCGCTTGGTACAAGGGTTTGGAACACGGTGTTCTTGGCGCACCTCGTCATTTACTTGAAATCCAATCCTAATTTGTGGCTCAGCAGTGATGTAGAGGGATGTGTATAAGAGCGTGGATTCAACTTGAAGTGGCACACCTCCGGCAGCTGTAGTAGGAATCCATTGGCATGTCGTCAGAAGAAGTGTGAGGGGCATCGTCGAAGCTGCGTTTCCAACGGCCAAATTCTCTCTGATGGTACCGATAACCACCAACCAATCATATATCTGGGTAAGAGGTGAGAAGAGGCCCTGTCAGGACTCAGGAGAGCCGTCTGGAGCGTATGGCTTACACTGGAGTGCCGCTTGGCATAGAATATAAACTCGCCCAGTCATGACTTGAAATTGCGGGTCTGTTGCTGATCGATCTTTGCACGCGCTGGCATCCCGCCGCAGACTAGGTTGACCTGCCAGTGGTCTGGCCCCCACCGACATCGGCGATCACTATAACACACATACGTATGGCCCAGCTGATTGAGATACGAGGTTGGATAGCGGTCTGAGCATGTTCGATGATCGTGGATGCAAAATAGTAAGTAACAACTGGATTCTCTGTTGGAACTTGAAAAGACTTTTCAAATGTACAGCATATGGCCGCTGGCTTAGAAGCACTTGCAATCTTAATCAGTACCTACTTGCCAAATTGCCAATCGATCGGTCATAGTACGATGGACAATGCGCAAACACGTTGTTGTCGCATAAAATTGTCGGAGAAGTGGGCAACAATCAAGTAAATATTAACTAGGGCAGCTGGAAGTAATGTACGCTAAATAACGGCGGCATATGGTGTTTGATTACGCCTAACATTTGAAACAGAGCCAGAAACAGCACCTGTCGCAACATCCATGATCATTGTCCGACTCGATTGTAACTTCTGGCATTATCAGAGAGCTGGGTGCACTATGACTACCGTCACTACTAGCCGCAGCTTCGTCATTCTGTGCTGGTGATCGGGGACGCTCGGTGGTAGCAGCCTGCTGCTTTTTGGCATCCTTCTTGCGCCGCCTGAGTTTTCTCGGCGCAATGACAACGGGCTGTATTACAAGAAGGGTCAAAATAGCTCGAATACCTCCGATCACAGGACTGACATCCTTGTATTTCCCTGAGGCCACAGTCGTACGGGGAACTTGATCATTGCCGTTGGACTTTGCAGCCCATTTGACGCGACGTATTCCTGCCCAAATTCGCATGGCCAACCCTGGTTTGGCTGGGGCATCTTCAAGGGACTGGCGGCCCCCTCCGCGCCCTGATGCAGAAGGCCGGGAGGTCACAGGGAGCTAAGTAGGTAAATGAGATACCCCGCACTAAATCCTTTGAGGGAGCCTCACGTCTAAAACATGATCGCCTCGAGCACGACTTCGCCTGGAAACTTCATCAATTTGGTCTGACCCAGAACCGGGGAACACCGTCGCAGGCAACTAATAGAAGACCTGAGTGACGTTAGAGACAGCAACATCGGAAGCTTCACCTACATCCAAAAACGATGATGACGCCGAGCGATGACACGCAGGCTTTTAGAAATGAGCAACTTTGTATGTAACCAATGAGGTATGGACTTACTTCAGGTGCCTGTATTATCTCCAGGCAGCCGTCCGCCGCCGGACTAGCAATCAGCTTGCTATCTGGCGAGTAGGCTATTGGACCATGGAGCTCACGAGCCTCTATGAGGCTTTCTCGAGTGTCGGCGTCCCAAACACGGAGGAGTCCATCCATGGCACTACTTGCGATGGTCCTACCATCCAGAGACCATGCTAGGTAAACAGGAGGATTTTCGTGGCCCGCTAGTTCCCCGCTATTCATACCGTTCATATTAATGGTCCATGTTCGCAATGCATAGTCCCCCATGCCTAACAGGACATGTAAAGCATCAGGAGAGAACACAGCACAAACAACCATCGGTCCTCCGACATCAATGGCTGTTACCATTTCCGCTGTCTCCGTGCGCCACACACTGACAGTATTAAAATGAACACCAAGCAGCAAGTGTGCACCACTGGAGAGTGCGGTAATAGCGGTGCTACTGAGGGAAATCTTGAAATCGTGTGTGACGTTGCCCGTTTGTGCTTGCCAAAGCATGACGGCGCCGTCTTTGTAAACACTGACGACCTGGGTGGTTTTGCGCAAAAATGCCGCTGCGAGGGCGGCGGCATCCGTGTGGCCCTCGAAAGGTTGCCATTTAGGCTGACCATTGGAGGAGTCCCAACACCGGACCGTTCGGTCGTCCGAAGCAGAGACGATAGTTTGGCTGTCGGATGAGTACGAGATGGAATAAACCGTACGCTCGTGGCCCTTCCAGGGTTCGAGGAGGCGCTGGCAGCATGACGCATCCCAGATGATGATTTCGCCGTCTGTCGTGCCAGTAGCGACCTGATGGCCGTTGGGAGAGAACGAGAGGGAGACAATGCGATCTTTTACTTCGTCCAAAAGGGCAGCAGTCTGAGGAGTGACAGACATAGCAAGGAGTACACATGCGCCCACACCACAACTCGACGCTTATAGTTCGGGTGGCTTCGGCATGAGGCGATCTGCGGAGCATCACAACCGTACATTAGCTAGTGAACGGAAACCCGTTGCCTGATCCTAGCCCGGGATCGACCTCGCGAGCTTAGACATACATAAGAGGCCTGGAAAATTTACACTTCGTGGCACACAGGTCGTCGAGTCGCTGTCCAGTGCAAGGAAGTCCCTATTAGAGAAAATAGTCAGACTGCGGTGCATGGCTCGCCGATCCCATAGGACTCGGTTGGCAGGAATGCTTGCGAGCCTATCCAAATGAATCCAGTCCAAATGGTGTAAAATTTCCTTTCCGAAGGAGGCACAGCGGACTATCCCCACAAGTTCTACATTATAAGAGTAATCGGGTGTAGCAAAGCGGAAGACGTACTCGGTTTAGATAGGGCTGAGTAGACCGCTTTCTCGACCAGAGCAATGTGCATCATGCTGTTGGCTCGAGCGCGGTAGTATGGACGTAGTGAATCCTGGCAAGTTTCGGACCAGTCGAAAGAGCTAGTGGCCAGGACATTTAACTCAGATCCATAAAACCCTAGAATCACCAAAGACTTTGGTATCCGTGCCCTAAACTAAACCAAAAGTATGAAACTACCTGTTTATTGAGCATTCATTGATCATAAGCCCTTGCCCAGTTGTTGCAAGGTTTCAAGTTGTAGAATGCTTCAAATTGAGGTCCCTCATCACTAGGAAATGGAGGGCTACATTTTTATTAGCCTAATTTATTAAGATCTAACAGAAATATTTCCTCAGATTTATAGTATTTTGAAACAAACTTTTCATAAGTACAAAAAATAAGTAGATACTTTGTACGTATTTTTACTATTAAAAAAATATTAGATAAAAGTAAATAGGAGTGAAGTGTATTGGATGTCACGTGATGTGATAGTGAATCGCGCTGATACAATCCTTCAAGGACGCGGAACCACCCGCCCCGAGTCGGTCCTTAGCCGACTTGGCCCAAGGGCATAGCTCTGACTCACAAGATCATCACGATGAACGCTCCACACAGTCCACTTGACCAACAACTCCGACAACTCCAACTCATCCAGTTCTCCCTACTACCTGGAGAACTATTCACCTTCGTCCTGGCCCGAAGACGCCGCAATCTGGACGTCTCTTCTTGAGAACAGATCTGGAGTCGGAGGGGGCAGCACCGCCAACTCCGAATCGGACAGTGATTATACTAGTAATGGCAGTGATCCCCCTTGCCAAGCAAGGTTCCAGGTTTGAGTCTCCGGGGGTTCGAAACAGAGTTTCCAACTTTCAACGGCATTGCAGTGTCGACGTCTCCGAATTTACCGTGAGCTGTCGCGTGCATCTCCATAAAGGGAGAAAACATCTCCCGTGGTGTCCAAGAACGTTGGCAAGCCCTGGTCCGAAAAAAAGAGAACCGGATCCTACAAAGATCGCTTACATTTCGTTGCAATCCCGCGCTGGGGTCACCATGCAGATCCCCTGTCCATGAATCACTGTCCCTTCATCTCCTCCCGATGCTCCACGAGGAAGTGAGCTCCGGTTCTACTGGGGATCCGCATTCTGCGGAGCCTGGAGCAATGGATGCACCGAGATACCATCACGTATGACTTACTTCACACCACCTTGTGTTGCAGCAATGGTCATCTGAACTTGGCATCACCAGCTTCGCGATGGTAAGTTACCCGGTAATCATCTACGCGGAAGGACCACAGGAAAGTGTTAAAGAATTTGTGGCTAATGTCAAAGCAATGCAATGGCTTGCATTGAGAGTTAGGTTCTTTGAACCAATAGAGCTGCACAGGTCCATCGGCAGTTGTAGTGACCGGTGGACAGAACTCCAAAAAAATTGGTGTTAGAGCAAATGTAAAAGTGGGGCAGAAAAACTCTTATCAGACTTAGGGATTGGAAGTAGCTCCAAACAATAAATCCTTGCACCTTCACCTATACCCAGAGACGAGCCATTAGAACAGGAAAAAACAACAGCCAATTGTATTCAGCTCAAGGAACAACTTAGGAGACACAAGAAGGAAAATTAGCCACGGACACAAATAAAGAGACAAGAAAGGTGCCTTTTGAAGCTGGGAAAGATACTCAACCTATCCGATCTTGTCGCCTTAGTACCTCCTGTCGTCATAACGGCCACCACGGTCGTGGTCACGTGACTCACGTCCGTAGCCCCTGTCATAGTCGCGATGTCCACGGTCATGGTCACGCCCACCTCGATCATCGTGACGGCCACCACTACGGCCACCGCGGTGTTCAAAGTCCCGCGAGTAACGACTGTCATATGGCCGAGGATCGTAGGGTCGCTCGTCTGTGCCTTTGGGTCAGGACCTATCTCTGTCAAAAAAAACTTGCAAGCTTACAGTCATGACGTTTCGGGGGGCCATAGTACCGCCCAGGAGTAGGTGTTCTTGCGCGACCACGACGAGCCTATCGCAAAAATAACCATGAGTGCAAGCGCCCAATGACCAAGTGGCATACAAATATACCTTCTCCACATTCATCACTTTGCCCATCAACTCCGTCGCATTCAGCGCAGTGATAGCAGCATCGGCCTCTTCGCCAGTCTCCATGGTGACAAATCCGAACCCACGAGACTCGCGAGTGTGAGGATCGTACATGACAGACGCCTTCTTGACCTATTTCCACCCCTTGCGTAAGCAACCCGTTATGATCGTAGGACCCGCCCATCATTGCAGGCGGATGTGGCAACATAATGAAACGCGGACGTACACGGCCAATTTTGACAAATGCCTGCTCGAGGTCGCGAGTATCGACTTTATGACTCAGACCAGAGACGTGGAGGTTATTTCCAGGGTTATGACCTCCTCCATCGCGACTAAACGAAAATGTTCAAACAGGTTATCAAATGAATGAAAAGAATGAAAAAACGCAGGACAGGCACTCACCCTCCTCTGTCGTCACGTCCTGGGCTCCTACTGCGGCTGGAGCGCCGAGGAGGCTCTCCACCGCGATCACGGCCAGGCGAACGCCCACCTCCGTTCCAGCTTGGCTCGTCACCTTGCGCAGCGCCACCGTTCATATTGGCGTCCGCTGGGATACTAATCCCAGAAGGAGCGATATCTTGCGAATTCCAGGCTGAAGAGAAAACCCGCGAAGGTGCAAAAAATATCAACGTTGATTCATCGGGCGAGCTGGTTTGAAGACGAGAGGAGAGACGGACAGTAACTGCACGGTGATGCAGGGGCATTGGGTGGACGTAAGGAATTGAAATATGAGGATATGAGACGAGCGTGCGACTCATTATTAAAGTTGCCGAACAATGAAAACGGGGACCAGCTGAGAACGTGGAAAGGGTGTTGGCGTAAAGACGACCAGCAGCTATTTTGCCGTATCAGAGAGATAGATTGCCAGCCTTGAGCTGACCACCAGCAAGTTAGTAAAACATACTGATTCCCATCGTCGTTTCAACCGGACTGCTGAAGCGCGGTGGAAGACAACTATGTGTGCTGCTACTGTACTGAGGCGGGTTGTTGCCGTTGGCAGAAGAAAATATGGAATGCAGAAATTGTCGTCCTCGTCGGGGCTGATGCTGAAGACGTACCGTCATCCATTGTTGAGTATTTTCTTGTTGTCGCCGTTGCTGTCGATGCGGATGAAATCGTTGTTTGAAGCGAAACGATGTGGTGAAAATGTGGGAGCGCCAATTCGGGTTCATCAAGAACAAAACATGGACATACAACTTTCCCGACAAGGTAATTTTGCCCCTGACAAGAGTGGTCTCTATGGTATGCGCAAAAAGAAAGTACAGGTGTGGTGTTGTCTACTCTCTAGATAAGTTTACCGCTTGACCAGTTGAGGTACGTAGGAGTTTTCTTGAGCCATTCGATCAGTTCCTCTCGCTTGACCTTGGTGCCCTGGTCCGTGGACTGGACCTTGGCCTTCTTCCCATCGACAAATTCCCACTTCTGTTCCTTCACGATGACGATACCCTCTTTCAACTCCTCGCCGCCAATGAGGATATCAAATGGAACCTCATCCTTTTCCGCAGCTGCAAACTGTGCTTGATATTTCGGCTTCTTTTTGGCAAGGAAATCCGTCTGACAAACGTGCAATCAGCAGATGGCCTGCACGAATTAGAAGGTCCCAAAACCTTTATACCAGCTTCTCTAAGCTCCTGAACCAGTTTTATACGTTCCACAAGCAGCCCATCACCAACGGAAACCACATACGCCATCGTCTCTTTACTCCGCATCCCCTTCTCCACCCACTTCGGCCATACCAGCGCAAATATCCGATCCAGACCGATGCTAACCCCAATACAAGGACACTGGGCACCTTTCTTCCCCTCCCCTGATGCAGCAGACGTGAAGCTGCCCACGAGGTTGTCGTACCGTCCGCCTGCAGCGATCGAGCCAACGCCAACTTGGGACTCGTCTACTTCCTCTTCTTCGTCTGCGTCTTCGGTTTTGGGCTTTTTGGATTTCTTTTTGGGAGCGGGGGCTGGGCTGAGAGCTGCTTCTGGTGGCGTCGATGAGGTGGCGTCGGCAGAAAAACCGGGCGGTGCTGAGGCTGCCACAATGGCCTCATAGATGATTCCGGTGTAATAGTCAAGGCCACGTGCTAGCGACATGTCGAAGCAAACCTGTTGACCCGTAAAAAGGCCGTGTCACTCAGAGGAACCGACATTCAACACACTTTATCATTGACATTGTATGCTCCAAGAAGGGTAAACAGCAACTCCATCTCGAGGATGCCGTCCTTGGCGCTGGCATTTGACATTAACGTTTCGTCAGCTTTTAGCTGGTCCAGTAGAGATGGTCCACCTGTTCTATGGCTCGTCACAATCCGACATTATGATACCGGAGATACGGACCTTTGAGTTTAACATACTCTCCAATCTTGTCCGCAGCCTCGGAGCTCAAACCCTTTTCGTCAGTCATTTCCTTCTTAACATCCCCCCACGGAAGCTGGTCGCTCGCGGTTAAGTTGAAGAATACGTGAAACGAGAACATTGCGGCGTACTTTGTCTAACTTGTCTACAGCAGATGAAATCGTACGTATCTTCTCTGGCGGTACACCGCATACTTCGAAAATCCCATCTAGAATTTTGCGGTTATTTATCTGTGGCGCCCACGCTCATTGGACACAGATTATAGTACCAACAGCTAGGCAACTCACCTTGACCGTAAACTCGCCGACGTCTAACCTGGAGAGGATCGTGCAAAGCAAACTGACGATCTCTGCATCCGGGATCATCGAATCCCAAGTACCGACAATGTCTAAATCCTGAGCACCCCCATCAGTCTCAGTCAATCAATCGACACCAACACAGCGAACATACCGCCTGCATGAACTCCCGCATCCGACCCTTAGACATGACAGGGTTATCCCTCCGATACACCTTCCCCACCTGCCAGATCTTCCCTTGTATCGTCCCTCCGGACATGGCCAGGTATCTCGCGAGCGGGACGGTGTGATCGTACCTCAACGCCAACTGCTCCCCTCCCTGATCCAGCAAATCAAAAATGAGTTTCTGATCCTCCCCGTACTTGTCCGTCAATACGTCCTTCCTCTCAAAGACCGGCGTATCAAGACAGCCCCCTCCATACGACGTAAACACCTCCTTGACAATTCGCTCGATGTGTTCCCGGCAGAACATCTCGCCAGGTCCATAATCCCGCGTGCCCTAAAACATACCAAACAAGCATCCTAGTTGAGCGTCACCCACTCAAGAAGCAAGGCCACCGCTGATCACGGCAGGAGGTATAACACCAAACAAATCCGAAAGCCTGACCTTTGCAGTCTTAAGCAATAAGCGATCTTTCTTCTTGGCATCTTTGTTCTCGCTCCCCCCTGCACCTCCCGTGCTTCCTCCCGCTTTCCCGATCATAGCCAGGCTTTTCCTGAGCTCGCTGAGTTTCTTCTTAGCAGCGTCTATAGCTGCTCCATCGGTGTTCTGCAGTCTGAGCTCGTTGAAGAGTGCTTGTTGTTGTGCTATCTCGGCGGTGAGAGATTCGGCGGTGGACATTGCGCGGTTTAGACAAAGGGGAGAGGAAAGACGGGTGGTAGTAGTCGATCGATAGTGAGTCCGGAGGAGAGCGCGTCTGCAGAGCATATCACCAGAAAAGATAAAATAGGCTCTAGCTGTATATGATCACTCATGACTCGAATGGAGGACCCTGGTCACCGCGCGCTCAAACGACGTCTCATGGGCGAACCTGTTGAGATGCTAGAAGAACGGGATCGTTCGTTCTATAAAGTTTTCATGTTTTTCTTCAAGAGAATGGTTCAAGACCATGCATACATGTCTAGATTGTGACCAATATACCATGTCGACTACTACCACCCGTCAGGTTCGCCCATGAGACGTCGTTTGAGCGCGCGGTGACCAGGGTCCTCCATTCGAGTCATGAGTGATCATATACAGCTAGAGCCTATTTTATCTTTTCTGGTGATATGCTCTGCAGACGCGCTCTCCTCCGGACTCACTATCGATCGACTACTACCACCCGTCTTTCCTCTCCCCTTTGTCTAAACCGCGCAATGTCCACCGCCGAATCTCTCACCGCCGAGATAGCACAACAACAAGCACTCTTCAACGAGCTCAGACTGCAGAACACCGATGGAGCAGCTATAGACGCTGCTAAGAAGAAACTCTATATAAGGAACAATCCCGTTCTTCTAGCATCTCTTCTAGCAGTTCAGAGTCGTTTGACAAATCCATCCTGTTGGATATCGCGGGTATCGCGCCAAACCCCTTCTGCATCCTTCTTACGAACCGTAAAACATGCAATGCCAAGATATTCTGTGATGTCCTTGATCACAAGAGTGCAGAAACGGGCATATGCGATGAAGGAGATCGCAACCGTCAGGTAGATGAATATCGCGGTCCGTTTTGGTGTTGACTGGATGATGGGTGATCTGGGACAGACCGTGATTTTTGCAAGTCACCTATGAAAATGAAGGCACAACGTACCTGTCGAGTAGATCGGGTAAATGGGCATCAAGGACGCCAATGGCACTCCATATCCACATCGGATTCCACCAGGGGAATGGTGAGCTCGTCACATGGCTCAAGATCATCCGTCCAACCTGATGCGCGAATTGCAAGCCCCAAGCACACATAAATGGAAGGAGGAGCGGTGAGTGAATGATGTTTGAGTGACCAAAGGATGGAGTGAGCAACCATAGAACCTGGAAAACCACCGAGACTACGAAGGGAAGAAGGAAGACCAGAGGCTGGAGGCTGGACTTGCCAGATGCTCTCATTGCCTTGCGGACATTTCGGTAGCTTGTCGCAGTATCAGCACCTTCTCCTATGGTGTAAAAAAGCATCGATTTACCTGGACACGATGTTGAAGGCCAGACACAAAGCAGAAAACAGCATAAAGGCCTCGTTCAGACCTATATTTGGCACAACGGCATCAACTTGTGGTATTCTGTCCAGGTGGGTGAACGTGAGGAGACGTTTGTCCCAAAACGAGGGTCCTACGTCACGATGAGCTTAGACAGATATCAAGATAAAAGTTTCTTCACCAAAAATGCCAGAGATAATGTAAATGATCACAATCATAAGAATGCCTTCAACGGGCCCCGAGAATGGCCCCAAATACAGCAATCCCGTGTGATACTCTTCCCATGTGGTCAGATAGAAGTTGGCAAGAGTGGCTATCTGAGCGGCAACGGTCCACCACGACCGACCCAGATTGAGAGCCCTGGAGGCCAAGATAACTTCCAACTACAGAGAAACTTGAGAATTCTGGTGGGTAATTCCCGAAGAAAGTAGACACTTCATTACCGTTGTGTTGATGGCATCGCAGCCTGGTACGTTGGCATCAGGCGGTGCGAACAGCTGCGTGAAACATCAAGACGCACCGTGATCAAACATTTCACCAAGGGGACCGGCCATGCCTGTTCGCCGGGCTTGTTTTCTTCACGAGAGGCATGTTAGAGCCACCAACAGGGCAGAAGAAAGGTACTTCACCCATCAACGGCGTCGAAGCTCTGATACATGAAGAGGCCAATCGCCCACCTGCATCTCTTATGAGCACGATGACGGATGTTAACAGATGAAGGCGCACGTGAAATATATCCATTGGGGAAGGCCGCTTGGGCCGTCCTTGTCGGTATAATATAGGGGATCGTAAATTACCAGCGTAAGGACATTAAATACGACTATAGAGAGCCCCAGAAGGGTGATCTGAGTGGGGTTAGCTACTTCGCCGATGAGAACTGATTCGAGACCATACAGTATTGGGCGCAACGGTAAGCGGCCAAAATTTGATGAACCAGTTCCAGTAGGGCGTAAGGATGTATCGCGATACAAGGGATCTAAGGCGCACTTAAGCGACGTATTTTCTGATGCCTGGAATTTGAACATACTCGTCGACACCCTTGTAGGCATATTTTTTCAAATTTTTTAGCGCTGTTGGGGACAGATAGGCCATACTCGCGTCTCTACGAGTTCAGAAAGCAACTTGAAAGCAAGGATCAGAACTTGAAACCCGGAAGCGAGAAGTCAGATGCACAGAACTGTCATAATAAGTTGTGTGAGGACTAAAGAGGGAAGAACAACTTGGAGAAGTGGACCCCTAGTACAATGCACGTGCGCACATCACGTGCACCCACATCACTTGCAAATCAATAAATTTTAGTAGACCACTAGGTGTAGCCTGTTAGTAGGACCATGTGCTCATCAATCGTCACGCTGCTGTAATGATTTATGCAGGAGCACCCATTGACGTTTAGGATAGTTCATTTGTCCAGGCTTTAATTTACCGCTGACGCCGCAAATCCCGCCAAAATCTCGACACAGACTCCTCCCCCATAGCCTGAGTACGTCCAGGACACGTCTCATAGAAACCGACTGGGCGATCTACGTTTCGCCAACACCCGTTCACCTTGCAGCATGCAGCACGCACACCTACGTGGTAAGCGGCACTACAAGGTTAGCCTGCCACATCATGGAGCTTCCTCAAGCAACATTTGACGCTCAGCTTTGTTGTGATTTCGGTAAGGACCCTTCTATCCAGCGCTTGCCTCCTCACTACACAGTTCTTCAAGGTTAGTTCTGTAGGCGCGCATAGGCGCGTATCATGATATCTCAAGAAGCGAGTATCAACCGCCTTCTGCGCCTATATATCTGATGGGCGCCTTCTGACGCCTTTGTCCAAGCCCACAGACAGAGCATCTGGCGTAAAATAGGGAGTTATACGTATTTTCTGTGACGTTATTGTTTCAATGCACTACGTTCGCCAGATTCCGTGATGTCATCAGACAGTTGCTCAAGCCCCAAGGCGAATACAATACAAGCAACGAAACCCAGGATTCTGGGTGCAACAACTCTTTATGGGGAACTTCGAAATTTCGAGTTACCCGTGTCCTATCGTTTGAAAAAACCCCAAGAACGAGGCGTCCTTTTCGCCAGTGGGGATCACAGCAAGACTGTCAGTTCAGCTTTTCGTTGATAATATTTCAAAGTCCCCGTTGTCCCCGTTGCAAAGGACGAGTTCGTTTGCGCAAGGTATGCTGTGGATCTAAGGGATGTGATTTCTAGCTGTTGCAGGACATTCGTCGCACATCAGGATAAACTGGTAATCCTGGATGTGCACGTTTACGCCACAAAAGTAGAAGACATGCAACTGTTCGGCTTGGCGTTTACCCAGGCTGAGACAAGGAGGACTATCTCTGGATAACCGCACGCTGAGGAATGTGTACTTCAGTGCCTCTATGGGCATACACATACAGACTTTCTATCAAATAGGATCTCCGTTCCCCTCATTGATTCGGTCGCAGATGTCCGACGCGTGGATGGTGTGATGTCACAATCGTACACGAATAACTGTCCAGTTCAATGAAGGTTTTTTTTTCGGAGTCCGGCATCTGTAATAAGACAGCACAAACTTGTACGACAATACATTCACGCGCATCGGACGGACTCCACGAGCACAGTTAGATGTTGTAGTGGCGCCAGACTATTCAAGACGCTCAAGTTCGTTCGGCGTAAAGAAAATTCGTTCACGTTGATGCACGGTGCCGACTAGGGCAAGAATGAAGGGATCAGATATATTCAGCCGACTATGCTCATGACGAATACTAATACTACAACTCACGTGCCACTGGCCCCGACACCTTGGCTCGAGACCAAGATCCCAAAAAGGTGCTGAGAACGGGCTATAGCCTGATTTTGCGGGTGGCGGGGGAACTTGACAGATTAACGGCCCAACACTCTGCGTTTGTTCAGTGGGTCTCCCGCCATATAGCTGATCGACCTACACAGTGCATTGATAGTGCATTGCTTTGTGCCTCTGTGCTCCGCATCAAAAGGACGTTCATGGGCTGTGCTAAATGACCCCACGAGACCTCGAAGACGTGATTGACATCCGTTGACCCAAAGCTTTCGGAGAAATGGTAGATCCAATATTAATATTGAAACTTTACAAATCGTGATCCGGACAGTTAATGAGCACGTTCCCATCCTAGTCGCTCGTCGGACTTGCACTCACATGCGTACTTTGCTGAAAAAGTGTTCCTTGGCTCTTGTTCGGACGTTCAGCACTGAGATCAAAGTCATTCGACTAATATGATCCAGGAACGTTGTTCGTTTCAGCTAGGGTGCTAGCGCGGGTTTACAGAAAAGGCCTCAAGATTGACGACATTGTCACGTCAATGCAACCGTGCAGGATCGTTCAATCCTCTTAGACGGTTGATGTCAGTTTCACCGCTCGACTGCTGAAAATATAAGATTAATAACGTTCATATGGAAATGCGGAGTCGTTCCTTGAACCTCTCGTGTGAATCATATAAGAACGTTCCTCAAGCTCAAGTTCGTTTCGAGAGAGAAAGGCGATCGCATCGCTACCACGACGTATAGAGCTGTCCTGCTGTCCTTGTTATTCTACCACGAAAGATGGTGCATATGTTAAATAATATAATATAATATTCAGTGGATGGATCTTAACTCCGCGACTGGCATGACACCCAGCTTGGCCTACGCTTAAAAGGTCCACCCCCCGCCATTATCAGTTCGTCCTCCATCTGTCTATGATGTTGCATCACCTCCCAGCAGAAATTGCCTTGGACATAGCATCATATCTCCCTCTCCAGTCGCTATATAGCAGTGTTTTGGTTTCACGACACTGGAACTCCTTGATCGCGATTAACGAAACCACAGTGTACAAAAACGCCGCACTACTCCATCAGTTTATAGCAGAGGGCGAACTTCAGGCAGACTCTGTTTCCTCGAATCCTCAACTCACTCGTATCAACTGGAAATCTTACTGTCCGTTTATTTCGATGTTCGGTGGCAATAAACGCTGACTCATATTTCTCTAGGCCAGAGACAATTAGAGATCGAGAGGGGCTGGCACGGAAAAGCGCCATCCGTCGTCAGACAGTTGACTGCCACAGGAACTGCAGTGCATCGCATAAAAGTCGACGAAGACTACGATCTTGTCATCACGACTTGCCAGACAGGAGGCCTGTTTGTTTCTGACGCGAAGGATAATCGTGCCTTATGGGCGCTTCCTCCGGTTAGTATCGGCGCTTTCGCTTACCCGTCTTGGCTCAGAGGTCTTCTAACGCAGTTGATCAGTCCCATGTGGTTGAATATGCTCATTGCGAGTACGACCACGGTTACATCATTTTCAATCGACACGATAATTGCAAGGAAGTTTGGCGCCGGAGTATAGACGTAGACGATGATCAAGTTTCTCGAACGTCACCTCCGGACAACCAAATGCTCGAAGTTTCCACACAGGCCGGGATTAAATTCCATTCGGCCAGTCGTCGAGGCCATTTTAGGGCCTGGGCGCTTCTCCATATGCCAGAGATCACACGAGCGTTCCGTTTTTCATATCCAACCCTCCTAGCTTCGGCATCAAACAATGCTTATATCTGGGATGTACCACGCTCACACCTGATTGAGATCATTCGGGATACTCAGCAGCCGCGTAACGGCAGCACACTGGGTAGCATCAATTACGTCGAAGTGAATGACCACTATGCATTCATTTGCGGATCCGCGCAGCTACGTGTCTTTTCGAGGGACGGCGGAGCATTGGTATATCAGCTCTCTACGAAGCAGTTGTCTAATCTAGCATGGGACGTGCTGCCAGCTGGAGAGAGTGGGGGAGCAGCGTCTTCTATCTTGGAACCCCAAACGTTCCACAAAACATATCATGCTCCAAGTTCGGAACCGAACGGCGAATTCATGGCATGTACGCTTTGTAAGTTTTAATTTACAGACATGAAGGTCGCTGACAACTTTTGTCTTTTAGTACATGTCTCAGCATCAGGGAACGACCTCGTGGCTCTCACATCAAGCGGAAGACTAGTCATCATCCCTGGTTTCGAGCGTCTCTTTTCAGGATCAAATCATGTTAGTCTCGAGGACGTCGCCATCCAGCTGGACTTCCGACCAACATCTGGTGAAAGGGACGTCTCACTCTATCTCGCAGTGGGCAACCGAAATGGACAATTGGCCGTCGCTACGGTACGTCGGTCCACCACCTGCTACTTCCAGACAATTTAAAGCCTTCTCTCTCTCTCTCTCTCTCTCTTAGCGCAGAGGCATCTATGTCATATCCCCGGATCTACAGTTCAGCAACCTTACAGCGGAACATCAGACTCATCCCGGCGTCTCCGTCTATCGACTATCCAAATTCGACGACGAGCGTGTTCTATCTTTCATCTCCTGTCTCCAAGTCACACATTCCGCGATCTACTTCAACTACAGACCATCTCAAAGAAATGACTCACGCGGAAATCCACGGCCCGCTGTACCAAATGCGAATGGTAATGCTCCTGCCCCCGGGGGCGAGTTATTGCATGCCTGGCATGCGGAGGCCGTGCAGCAGAACGTCGTCAACGTCCACGAAGGGTGGTTGCCAGTCCCTGAACAGGACATGCCGGCGCTGGAGCCTGACACGCTCAACGCGGAAGAAGCAATGCTCGACGGAGGTGAGGATGAGTTATTGGAGGGCGAAGACTTTGACGAATTTCAGGAAGAGGGACCGTTCGTTGGTGGGGAGGACGACGGTAAATGCTATTGGTCTTGATTTGCCATAGAACCTCTGCTCACGCTATCCTTTATTTATTATTTATTTTTAACAGATGCCGTGCACATCCTCATCAACAATTGGTTCCTTCCGATAAATATGAGTACGGTGTGTAGTGTTAGCTTCTAGCGAGGCTTGTTTTTTGGTTTCTACGAGGTCGTTCGTGTTTGCGTAATTTGTTTCTACCAGTGTATTTGTACGCAGAGCAAAGCGATAAGGAAAAAGCAGCAGGACTGGGTCACCTTGTATCATGAGATAATTAATTAATCATGGGTATACATTTCTTGCAGGATGTGACGCTCGCCAACAAAACGCAGAAAAGTAGTAAGCAAGATACGAACACATACATACATAAAACGCACGAGATCAGAAACCAAGTTGTTCCACAAAGCTCTGCCACGCGGAATCAAGCACCAGCCCATCTGGCTGATGCTCTCCCTGCGCATTGAAAGGCCGAGGCCGAGGCGGATGGAACGTATTCGTATTCGAGACCTGCTGCGCCGTATACAACTCAGCACCGAAAACGTTCTGACTGAACCGCGCATCAGTCAATGCCTGTGAGATCGATTCTAGAGGTACGTCATCCGGGACCCCGGTGGCCGCGAACGAGGGTTCGAACCAATTGAAACTGCGCATGTCTTGCATGATGCGGGGGTGGATGCTGGAGGACAACTCGAAGGCGGAAGAGGAGGGCCCGGGGGAGATGTTTATACCGCTTTGCCCCGAGTATGAAGAGTCGGCTTCGGATGAGGGACTCGAGCCGGTATGCGAACTCGAAGGAGACGGTGGATTTTTGGAGATCAGACGCGTCGAGCCTCCGCCCAATCTATCGAGCTCAGCTCGGGACAGTACCCCATCAGCGTTGGGGTGGTCTACAATCTCGTGGCCTTTGCGCCATATTTTGGTGATGGGGTCCTAATTATTTGTTATATTAGCTCAAAGGTCTATGAACGAAAGAAAATGGCAAACCAAAAGAACCGTAGCAATTTTGGTCGTCGGAACCGCCTTCTGGAAGATGTCATACACCACGTCGAGTTCGTGTAGAGACGACACAGCCATGCTCGAGGTAGGCGCTCGAGTCACGATCATGCACATGACAATCTACGTAGCTCAATCAATCCGCTGTACGCTTGGTAATCGAATTTTAACTCACGGCGGCTGAAAAGGCATGGGACCAAAAGATGGGCATCCGTGCCATTACATCCGGCATGTTGGTAACCGCTTGAGAGTGGCTAATAATCAGCCGCCACGCAGACCGATACATGGCCATGACAGATGGTCCATATTTGTGCTTAAGCAAATCGCTTGGGGTGTCTTGTAGTGCCCGCGAGAAGTACCGACGGTGGATGTTGAGGAGTGCTGGGAGTTTGCGATGAGTATGAACTACGAATAAAAGGTGTGTGGAATTACTTACTAGCCTCTTTTGACGCGAGCACGTAGAGCCGTTGCATCTGCGCTGAAATTGAAGATTTGAGACCGTCCTGTTCGCATCGAGGGTGTAAATGAGGAGGGATTGGGAAGTCACGAATCTTCCGGTCGAGCTCTAGGATCGTCTTGTACGTTGGAATCTTTGTTCCGAAGGCATTGACCAGCACGTCATGCAATAGCCTTGAATATCTCCAAGACCAGGAGTGCCCTGTCGGAACATGTCAGGGACAGCTGGCTGCGGAAATCCATGGCCACACCGACAGCTCATCTCTAATTCACCCATGCCACTTTGCGCTAATTCGCCATCCGGATAGGGCGCGTCTATCCAATCCGGTGAGACGTTCGGAGGACGTCCGGAATAGAAGCTCTGAAGGAAGGAAGGTTATAAATGAATGTTGCTCGGATAGCAAAGTGCTTACCAGCCATGTGTCCATGCGAAACATTTGCCAGAAGACAGTACTACGCTTTTGAACATCACTCTTTTCAAGTTTGAATCGTGCACTGTGTAGGTCTTGACATACGGTTTAGAAGGTGTGAGTGGGGCGTATGGTTATAGAACGTACGGATTCCAATCTACGAAACAGTAAGGGCGTGTTTGGAGTGAAATTACGGGTACTCACTCTGTATCCAAGCTTTACAGCTAAACCAATGAAGACATATGTGCGACTAGGATCCATTTGGAGATCACTCAGATCGAGGTATTGCACGATATGTAGCTGTGTTGGGCATAAGCATCATTATAATCAAGCGTTCGAAGTTCCACATACGACCGCGTGAACTGTGTGCAAAGTAGTGTCCATGCAGGCAGGGCTGAAGTTCAGCGCTACATGAGACAATATATGGTACTCGTAAGCCTCAACACTGTAAGCTGGTCGATCGAAATCGAAGAGGGCCGCAAGAGCAAAAACGCTGAAGAGAAGGGATAGGTCATGAGGGCCTGGTATAAATTCGTATGATCTGTGAAGAGAGTTAGGGGTTTCCGAAGATATGGCAGTCAAGCTACTCACTCTGCACGATAGACACTTCCCAATATCTCATCGAATAACTCATGACGTGATAAGGGGTTCCATCTGTCGGATTCGTGAGTTCCGCCATTACAGACAGGACGAGATATCTGACAATGTTTTACCCCAATCCAGATAAATTTCACACAAACGAATGGCTTCTGATAAAGGAGGGAGATGGCCCATTACAAGTTTTCGTAGTTCCTCGTCGACGGGCGTGAGGTCATTGACGGGCCCCCAGGCATCTAGAACACGCCTCGAAAGTCGAGGATTGTCTATCAACGACGAACCTGTCCGTCCTTGTTTGATGGGAGGCTGGATAAGGAATGTTTTCGTCATAAAATTCCAATGGCTGGAGAAAGCTCGCTTACCTGGATAAGATACTAACCGAGACGAGGAAAATTGAGCGGTCTAAACATAATGTAGACAGAAATCTTACTTCCGAGCGGGCGGTGCTGCTCATGAAGGTGGTTTCACCACGGGTTCCGATAGTGAGTGTTCCTGGTACGACTGAGCTTGGCTCCATCAAGAACATGCTAATTCACGTACCAAATGCATCAATGACGGTTTCGGTTTCGGTTTTCGTGGCAGCGACACAGGAACCTCCGAATTGGCTAGTGCTTGGCGAGGTTTCTGGGACGCTCCCCTGGGGAATGACGGTGATAGATCTGGCTAATAGTGGGTGCGGTCGATCGAAATTTTCTGAATGCGCCTGTCTGAGAGCATCTTCAAGATCACGGATGCGGGCCGACATTACTTCAATCTTGTTGTGCAGCTCCCCGGTGTTGGCGAGGACCAGACTATCATGCTTATCAAAGGATGGTCTCTGCTGGACCAAGGAAAGACCTACCGATTTCCCTTGGCTGATGTTAAAGAGCCTTTAGAGTGGATGTGAGGACGAACCTTGGTTCTAAATTATAGATATTTACCGTTGGGACATATAGCACCACAACCCCGCTTCAAGCAGCTCTCGCAAGGAACCTACAGCACCAGGATTAAAGTTCAATTTCAATAAAGTCTAATGGGTCAGAAAAACACGGACCTTACGATCACAACGAAGCTTCAACCTGTGTGGAGGGACAAGACGCCGACACGCGTCGATTAACCTGGTGTCTCCTGAGCGCCGTAGTATAGTCTTACCGTCTGCATTCAGCACATGAAGTAGGTACTCGACCTGGCTTCTTGCGCTCACGCTGCTCTGAAGTTTCGTTTCCGGTCATTTGTACGCGTCTTGAGGGCACTGACAAGGATGGTGTTGATTGTACTCGGCAAAGAAATGCTTAGAAATAGGAGCGTTCTACTAGTAGTTCTGATTCCATTGTACTAATCATGACCTGACTAAGCATGACTGGTACAGCCCCACTCCACTCTCTGCTATCATTCTTGTCTGGTTACCATACACACTACTACTACCCGCTCTCGTCATCGCTCCATAATCCTGACTCAAGCAGGCCTGCTCACTCTGATCACTATAACCTTTCATGTCCAGCAACTCAGGTGAAAAAATGTTTCACAAGGGCTATCACGGTCTCCCCATTGAATCATCACCTAAATTCTTGAGGCCAGAAAACATTGTGATGAGTTTATCTTCATTGCAACTCAAATCTGGCGGGCAAGTTCTGCATTGCTTGTTTTGGGCATATGTAGCTCTCACACTGACGGCCTGTGTACCTGGTATCAATCGGACTTCCCCAGGCGCTCTTGCTGATTGGCCTTCGAGTCTGAATGGTGAATATTCAGGCGAATCACGGTAACCTGTCGGCGGCCTTGAGACGAACGATTCTTAGAATCGGCTGAACCAGAGAGTGACAGTGCATACGATTTAGATTTGGGATTTGGTGTCTCGTCTTGTTGTCCACTAGTACTGACGGTAGCAATGCTACGTGTTAAACTATGACTGGTGTGTTCGATCACCTAATATCGTACTTAACGACCTCTGGCGAGTCGTCACATCGGGCCGAGCTGTGGTTTTCGATATAAGAGCGACAAGGACCCAGATCAAAACCTGCCCCCGATTTCCAGAACATGGCATCCATACCTCCTGTAAGTTTATACCATCACGGAGAGTTTAGAGTCGCAGGAGGTACTCTGCCCAACGCGGTAACTGCATATCAAGTCTACGGCGATCCAGCCAACCCGTGCATTCTAGTGCCTACGTGCTACGGCGCTCGCTTGAATCTTTACTGTGAGTACTCCCAACGACTTGCCCAGGGCCCGGAACAATGTCTTTCCAGCTGAAACACACTTCGTGGGTGAGGGCAAGGTACTCGACCCCCGAAAATACTTTGTCGTCGTCTTTGCATCATTTTGCAATGGCGAGGTAAGTAGATCGCATGGGATGGGGACCTCGCATACTCATTCTTTATATCTAGTCCTCGTCGCCCTCAAATACAGTACGTCCACGAGCTCCCAAGCTAGACCTTGGAGGAAACAGTAACCCCGCCAACACAGCCTGCTCCATTCGATGGCCCCCGATTTCCTTACTGTTCTTACGAAGATAACGTGTACGTCATTGAAGATCTCCAGCGTTTCTCTTGTCGATTGACCCGATGTCCTGTCAGTCGCGCTCAGAAAGTCGTGGTCGCGTCGCTAGGCGTCAGGAATGTGTATTGTGTAGTTGGATATTCTATGGGCGGTCAACAGGCGTACCATTGGGCAGTCATGTACCCTCACTTCGTTGAGAAAATCGTGGTCATTTGCTCTGCAGCACGCACAAGCACACACAACAAATGGTATAGTCCGCTTCACTCTCTGCGACCGCCTAATCGAACTAGTGGATGACCGTGTTTACAACAGCATCTTAGAGGGCCCCAAGTATGCCTTGCTTGCGTCAAAGGACTTTGAAGATGGTGAATATAAGTCTCTGCCGAAGCACGGTATACGCGCTTTTGGGAGGTCACTATTTGGTTGGGTCTATGATCCCTCGGTAAGTAAAATCAAAACTAAGGGTGTCACCAGCATGTAACATTCTGTTCCATTTTTGTGATTAGTTCTATAGAGAAGGGTTGTACACTATGAATGGAGCGTGAGTGTTCCGGTTGCAAGGTCAACACAGGTGACAGCCCGATGTGGCATGATTTCTTCAGATATGCCACAGCGGAGTCGTTCTTCGTCGATCAATCTGAATCCTACTGGCTGCAGTTTTGGGACGCAAATGATCTACTCGCCCTGCTGAACACTTTGCAGCGAGGTGACGTTTCACAAGTGTTACATGATGGGGACCTGGAGAAAGCACTCCGGGGCATTCGTGCCAGGGTGCTCTTGATGCCCTCCAGAACCGACCCGCTCTTCAAGGTCAGAACCCCGCGGAACAAGTGTTGAAGTTTCCAAACTGATCTGATGCTGGCAGGTCGAGGACAGCGAGATCGAGTTGTCCCTGTTACTTCACGGAGAGCTATCCGTCATCGATTCGTTGTGGGGCCACTTTGGTAAGTAGTCTGACGAGTCAGTGATAACACCCTCGAAGGGCTCATTCAGCTTTTAATTTCTAGCTGGTAACTCCGTCTGCCAACCAGACGTGGTGTTCGTTTCTAGCAAGGTTGCCGAGTTCTTGAACTAACTTGTACAACGACACTATTTCACTTGTTCTTTGACGTTTTCACGATGTATGATTACAAATACTTACTATCATGGGACCAGTTGCAAACAGGCCCAGAGTTGCAAATCGCATTTCAGACAACAACTGTCACTACTTGTAGTCTGAGTATTTCTAGAAATAGTGTGATATGGTTCTGATTTTTGTTCATAAATTAATGCAGTAGAAGTTGCAGGAGTGGCATATAAGTCTAACAAGGGTGTTTGTAAATCCTAACCAAAAAAACTGCAGCAAGGTGAGACAGTTTTGACACTGGGTGCTATGCTGAGGATTGCAAATTGTGTAGTTGTGGAGTTGTTCATTCATCTTTTGCCATGATAGTAATGTCATTAGCTAGTATGAATGAAGGTTAGGTTGTGATCAGGAACCACCACACTTCGTCTTGCAAATGCAAATGGATGGTCCCCACAGTGGCAGTGATGGTCTCACGACAGTTTTTGAGTCACGTGCACGGCGGCACAGGCTGGGCAGCTGCCTTCATGCTCAATCACAATCAATTGACTGGTTGTTTTCGATCAGTCTTGCATATGTCCTGTCACTTGGGTCTGCACCCTCTTCCAGGTCTCCTGTTCCACATTAGCATAGCATTCTATTTGACACACCTGCATGTACCACTGTACAATGCACAGACCTTCCCACATCAGCAAACCAGCCCTTTCACATAGCCGAGGCTCCAGAATTTAGCTGAGCACCCAGTTAGGTACACCCAGAGCCAGACTTTGACAGGCTGTGACATAAAACCCCAGCTTTCCCACCATTTCATTTCCAGAGTCGATTGTTATATGTACCTGTCACATCCTGAAACTTTCCCTACCCATTCAACACACTTCTGGCCCCTTATGATCAAACCCCAGACTCCAACTCCTGGACTTTACCTTAGAAGATTTTCACCTTCACCTGATATTCTGAATCCCGTATTTCCCATCCTGGACTTTTGTACTCCTATCTTGGCTATCTCTTGACATATGTTCCTTTCCTTTGACATCCCTGGACATTTACAGTTCCTATTGATAATTCCTTTCCCCCTGCTTCACAATTATTGTGCCATTGTCCTCAGTTATTCCATCATTCTGATGCCATTCTGATTCATCCTCTTACTTTAACAGTTTTATATCTTCCAGACTCTTCAGTATATAAACCCGCCTTTACTCTGTAATATTTCCTTAGTTCAAATATCAACTAAATCCTGTTCTATCCTCCAAAGTCTCTGCTTCACTCTGAAACCCCTCTCAGTCCTTAAGTTGAACTTAGGATTGTCCTCTGAACCTCTGCCTTGAAATTAAGGGACAGAACTCGTACTGGGGCACAGCACATAAGCTGAAGCCAAAGTCCCTTACCCCTCCAACCCCCCTCAGGGATTCCTGACCCCCTTCGCTATTCCCCACACTCTGGACTCTCTGGGAATTCTGGGATTGAACCCAGACTTGACAGTACCATAATTTCTACTAGTAGACTTGTTGGTAAACTACCTTTTTGATATTCTACAAACTATATAGTATTTACTCTAGTTGGACTGAAAAAATGAGAACCAAGTAAAACCTGTGTTCAACAATACCGGTTGTGCTGTTAAAGTGTATTACTTATTTCCTAATAGCATGAACCATCAAATTTTTAAAATACAAGGTCATGTGACTAGTGCTCGAGCACCCAAGTCTTTTGTCTCTCACTCATGCCCTACACACCTCAAACACAAATCTTAATTAGATATTCAACTGGCCACCTCAAAAGCAGCTCATCATGTCAAAAACAGACCCATCATCTCAAAATTGACCTTGTTGCTTCAGAAGCGGACCCACTGTGTTGAAACGTACTGACCACTTCAAAAATGGGCCGGTCATCTCAAAACTGACCCTGTCGCCTCAAAAACGGACCTGACATATTGAAGAAGGACCCACTGCCTTGGAAGCAGACCTGATGTGTTGAAACCAGACTGGCCGCCTCAAAATGGGACCCAAAAGCGAACTTACCACCTCAAAAATGACACTGCTGTCTCAAAAGTGGACCTGTCATCTCAAAAGTGACCTTGCAATCTCCAAAGTTGACCAGACCTGTCAAAAATAGGATCCGTTATCTCAAAAATGTCACCTCAAAAATGGATCTGTCCCTCCAAAAACGATCCCGCCATCTCAAATGTGGACCTGTCAGCTTGAGAGTGACTCTGTCATCTCAAAAGCAGACCCAACATGTTGAAAATGGACTTGCCTCCTCAAAAACAATCCCGCCATCTTGAAAGCAGGCTTGACATGTTGAAAATGCATCCACTGCCTCACAAACAGATCTGTCACCTCAAAAGTGGACCTGACATGTTGGGGATGGGTCCACCACCTCAAAATCAGACACACTTCCTCGAGAACAGACCCGTTGCCTCAAGAGTGACCCCACCCTCTCCCACCCGTGTGTTTTGTTTTCAGCACCACCTGTGTGTTTTCAACCGCACCCACCCTGCGCGCCCATTTTTGACCTCACAGATGTGTTTTTAGCACCACCTGCACATTTTTAATCCCCCCCTATGCATTTTTGATCTGCTTTGTTGCGTAATGATCAATGATTACTTGAAATTGCTCCATGCATTTTTAGTCCTGCCCACCCTCCCTCACTGTTTTTGACCTTGCCAGTGCGTTTTTAGTCCCACCCATACTACATTTTTAATCCCACCTGCACATTTCCAGCCTCATGCATATGTTTTGAGCTGCACCCACCCTCTCACCCTGTTTTCGACCCCTTGGTGCATTAGTCCCACCCGTGCTACATTTTTAATCCCACCCACACACTTTCAGCCTCATGTGCATGTTTTCAGCTGAGCCCACCCTCACAGCCTGTTTTCAACCCCCCGTGTGTTTTTAGCCCACCTGTACAAGTTTAATCACACCCTGCACATTTTTGACCCCACTTGTGTGTTTTTAATCACACCCACACATTTTCCAATCCCACTCATGTGCTTTCAGCTGCACCCTCCCCCTCCTGTCTGTTTGTGAAACCACCAGTACATTTTTAGCCCCATCTGTGTGTTTTCAGAGCTGCCCATGTGTTTTCAGCCATACACACCCTGCCCTTGTGTTTTCGCCCCCATCAATGCGTTTTTAGCCCCACCCATTCTGCCTATCTGTTTGTGGCCCCACCTGTATGTTTTCAGTCCCACCCATGCATTTTTAGTCCTGCCTATTGGGCCCCCTGTTCACCTTTATTCCTACCTGCTCATCTGTAGTCCTACCCACTTGTCTTGGGCCACCCACTCGTTTCCAGTGTCACCCACTCGGTTTTACCCCTTTCCCCTCCCCCCTTCGTTTTTATCCCCACACATGGTTCCACCCATTTGTATTGAGTGCCACCCACATTCATTTTTATCCCTACCCACTCATTTATAATAGTCTCACCCACTTGTATTCAGACCTGCCCACTTGTTTTTAGCCCTTGAACTTGTATTTATCATTATGTAGTGGTTAGTATGATAATAAAACATCTTTATCCTTCCTTTGTAGTACTGGTGTGATAGCATTGTCCAGCTCATCCCAGTTGACTGGTGAGTCTGGGACAGACTTTAGGGGACTGTCTAGAGCTAGCCAGTTAGGTACCTTGCTAGGGGTGTCTGTCAGCCTGGGTCCCCTGTCCAGCCCTGTCCAGTCTGTCTAGCTGAGGGCTGGTTTGCTGATGCAGATGTGAGTCCAGTAGGGTCATATTGAAGAAATCACATGTATAACATGTGACTTTACTATGCTTCCATGATTACTCATGAATTACTCATGAATATTCTCTAATGTTCTATCTTGATAGCAAGTACAGATACATCATTGTGTTATGATACAAGCATGGTCATCCCCTGTCCAGACATTCCAGGCAAAACAGGACTCTAGAGCTGATCCATTGAGAGTAGGCAAGAGCACGGGTTGGGGTAACCTGTATGGGTTAGGGTTACAGGTACAGGTTGGCATGTGGTACACCTGGACCCCTACCCAGACCTGTGGCCAGGGTATGGGTTGGAATTGGGTTAGAAAGTCAATGCTGTGAATTGTTCAGCAGTACTTGTCAACTACTACTGTACAGCTGTCAAACAGATGCAAAACTCTAAATATAAGATGAAAACATTGGGTTGCAACATAACTTGAAGAAAATTCATTCCCCCAAACATAAACATCAACTGAACCATGCAGCTGAACATTTTCTCCAAAACGACCAAACATGTCACAAAAATGACAGACAAAGCAAAGGCTGCACTTGAAGAACACCAAGAAAACTCAAAGAAGTGGAAGAACAATGGGGAAGTGAAGATACGACTGCGCCCAAAAAGGCTCATCCAGCCCCACAGAGCAGCAACAACAAGGATAATAACTCCTAACCCATCCGGCCCATTCCAAACCCCTATGATCAAATCCCGAATCCCGAGCCTCAGACTTTACCTTAGACAATTTCTCTTTCATTGGACATTCCAAACCCCATACTTTCCCGGACTTTCCGCATTCCCATCCTGGACTTTCCGCATTCCTGTCCTGGACTTTCGTATTCCTATCTCGGTTATCTCTTGACATATGTCACTTTCCTTTGACACTTCTTGACATTTACAGTTCCTATTGATAATTCCCTTTCCCCTTGCCTCGCAATCATTGCGCCATTGTCTTCAGTCATTATTTTCCCATTCTGACACCATTCCGACTCATTCCTTATTTTCTTCCGGAAACCTGAAACTCCAAGTCATCTGACATACTTTAACATCTTTATATCTTCCGGACTCTTCAGTATATAAACCCGCATGTACTCTCTGATATTTCCTTAGTCCGAATATCAACTAAATCCTGTTCCTTCCTGATCCCCTTCACTCTGAACCTCCTCAGTCCTTAAGTTGACCTTAGGATTGATCTCTGACCCTCTGCTCCGAAATCAAGGAACAGAACTCGTACAGGGGCACAGCACATAAGCTGAAGCTGAAGTTCCTTACAACTCCAACCCCCCTCAGGAATTCCCGCCAAACTCCATCTTCTCTGCACTCTGCACTATCTGGGAATTCCGGGAATGAACCCGGACTTGACAAGTTCAACCGTTGTGCACGTGGCTGTAAAATGATCTGCAGGTTTCTTGACAAGAAAGATGCCTGGTTGACTAGCAACATGCAGAAGCATGTCAAATCTTGTTGGGGACCCGAAGTCTTGACGGCCATGGATGACGCCAAGGACGCAAACAAGGTACACTTGAAAATCATCCCAAGTATCATATGAGATGGGTCAATTACAGCTGCATTTGAGCGGAAGGGAAAGGGTAAGGTGACATACTCTCACCGCCAACATACATGCCTTGAGACAAAGTGAGTTCAAAGTCTTGTGTTTGATATGCCAGTTAAATGATGTTGTGTCGTGTAGAGCTGAGATTGTGTGCTGGGTGTCAGAGAGCCTGTGACCATTTTCAATTGTTGAGGACAGGTGATTTCAATCATTGATGAAGACAGGTCACCCCAAATATTACATACCTTCATGTGCCACTGTATCGCGTGACATGCATCTCGTCTTCGCACGCACTAGAAATCATATTGCTAAGATGTTGGAGGTCAGTTAAACTTCAATTCATATTTGGAAGTGCTAACTTGCTTACAAGGAATACGACGGCAAGGTCAACTTTACGACTGATGCATGGACGGCACCCAACCACAGAGTGTTCATTGCATTCACCGTCCACTTGGAGCACAAGGGGGAACCGCTGACAATGCCATTGGATATTGTTGAGGTTGTGAGGGTGAGGGTGACTTACTTTTTCACATAAGGAGCATACATGATGGTCCAGATATTAGTCCCATACTGGACTTGAGATGGCGACAGTATTTGCAAAGATACTGGAGGAATTTGGGTTAACAGACAAGGTAGGAGGCCAGGGGAATATGTCATGTACTTACCTGAAGCTGATAAGTGATCTAGATATTGGCCATGGAGTGCAATAATGCTGCAAATAACAATGTGATAGTTGAAGAGCTCAGCAAACTTGCACCTGAGTTTGCTGGCTCTGCCAGCCACACATGCTGCTTTCTCCACATTGTTAACCTCATTTCCAAGTCATTGATTCACCAGTTCAATATGAAGAAGATGTCAACAGACCAGGATGCTGAACTGGCAGAACTGGGTAGGGAGTTGGCTGAGGAAGAAGCGACCCTGCTGAGCAAGACTGAGAGAGATGACAATGACGAAGTAGCAGAAGAATCTGATAATGATGAAGGGTGGGTGGATGAGATAGAGGAGCTGATGAGGAGGAAAGAGTGGAGCTGGAGAGAACCATACATCCAGTAAAGTTAGTGTTGGTAAAGGTAAGTTATATGACATGTAGACGTACCTCTGAGACTGAATATTTGTCCAGCTCCATAAATTGGCCATCAAAATCATTCACTCAATGACCATTGTCCTACTGGCCTGGCAAAAGATCTTGAACAAGCTTTGCATGACGGTCAGCTTCATGCCCAGGGACATTGCAACTCACTAGAATTCGACCTTCAATATGCTGGAGTATGCCCTGAAGCATCGGAGGGCAGTTGATGTTGTCACGCAACAGCGTGAGCTTGGGCTGAGGAAGTTTGAGCTGTCAGATAATGAATGGCTGGTCATTGAGCAGTTATATAGCATGCTGAAGGTGCGACCTTGAACAACATGCCCTTGCTTCGTGTCTGACAAGCATTACAAACAAACAAATGCCTTGTTTACTTGGCTTACATCAGATCCTCAAGGATGCCACACTATTCTTTTCACGCTCAACACCAAACCTTGTGACAGTTGTCCCAGCAATGGACCACATTGACCAACAACTCACCATGTATGCACACGAAAATATCTTTGATCCATCTGTTCCAGCGTCTCACTTGCCAAGAAAACACTCAACTGCTACTACTTGCTCACTGACAGCTCTGAGGTCTATCAGATTGCTATGAGTAAGTGAATTTCATTATCATTATCTGATCTTGTTCACACTGATGCAACATTGAATTAGTTCTTCATCCATGACACAAGCTCTCCTACTTCAAGACAGCTGGATCGAGACTGCTAAGGACCTTGTCAAAGATGAGTTTGAGCATTCCTATGTGAATGGCACTGATGACGACATCAACATCAAGGAGATCAGACCAGACCAGCAAAAAAACAAAAAAGTATGCTTTTATTCTATTCTACGCTGGCCACTATGGCTAACTGCTTACAAGGACACCTACATGTTCGACAATCTCACTGTGCTTGCGCCACCCAAACCTGCTGATCTTGGCTCAGAGCTTGCCTGCTATTTGAATGCTGACATTGAGCATGTAGCTAATCTGATTGCATGGTGGTATGAACACTGTGGTACCTACCCCCATCTCTCCCGCATGGCCCTCAATTATCTGACTATCCCTGGTATTTTTTTCTCTCTCTTTCATCCTTCCACTGATGATCTTCCTAGCTACCTCTATTGATGTTGAATGACTATTCGGCCATGGACGTCTGCTCCTTTCCCATGTCCGCTCCTGACTCTCTGCTCAATTAAGTCGTGCTCTCCTCTGCCTTGGCATATGGAGCAAGCTTAACCTTGTTAGTGACAACAATGTCAAAAAAAGTTTGTGAGTTGCCAGACCTTGAAGGTGATGAGGAGCAGGAGCTGGAAGATGGGTGGGACCAGATCATGATTGGAAAGTAGCACTGTCATATTCATGTTTTGTAGACTTGTCATTGCCCTGCCCATAGTACTATAATTGTCCAGACCTGTGGGTATACCCAAGGGTACCTGTCTCCCTACCCGTGTAGTGACCCAGACCCGCATCGCAGGTATGGGTATATCCCTGGGTAAGGATCAGAGCTCCAATGTCCTGGGGTTTACCCATGCTCTTGCCTAATTGAGAGTATGCTTGGCCCAGACTCTGCACCTTTGTCAAGGACTATGTCAGTTCTTGTACTTCCTGCACCCAAGCTAAAACCCCTAGACACTATCCCTGTCACATCCTGAAACTTTCCCTACCCATATGACACGTTTCTGACCCCTTATGATCAAATCCCGAACCCTGGACTTTACCTTAGAGGATTTTCACTTCAACCTTGTATCCCAATATCCTGAATTCCGAATCCCATATTCCCCATCTCAGACTTTTGTATTCCCATCCCAGACTTTCATACTCTTATCTCGGCTATCTCTTGACATATGTTCCTTTCCTTTGACATCCCTTGATACTTATAGTTCCTATCAAGAATTCCCTTCCCCCTGCTGCACAATTATTATGCCATCGTCCTCAGTCATTATTCCATCATTCTGACGCCATTCTGATTCATCCTCTTACTATACTCTGGAAACCCGAAACCCTGATTCATCCAATATACTTTAACAGTTTTATATCTTCCAGACTCTTCAGTATATAAACCTGCCTTTACTCTGTAATATTTCCTTAGTTCAAATATCAACTAAATCCTTTTCTATCCTCCAAAGTCTTTGTTTCACTCTGAACCTCTCATAGTCCTTAAGTTAAGCTTAGGATTGTCTTCTGAACCTCTGCCTCAAAATTAAGGGACAAAACTCATATAGGGGCACAGCACATAAGCTCAAGTTGGCCCTTCCGTCGAAGTGTGTGGCAGAGTCTCCTATAATCTCCCATGCTAGCAAGAAGAGGAAGACTCCGCAAGATTTGGTAAGGGAGGTTGCCGATGCCGAACGCAAGGCTCGTCTCATTATGAATGAGACAAACACAAAGGAGCGCACAGCTCGAGAGCAGATCAAGCACCAGACTGCATATGATACTGCTATTGCAGTGGAGCAGTTGCGTATTAAGGCTTAGGCAGAGCAGGCAGCTGCGCAGCGAGAACACAATATTCTTATGATGGAAAGACAGATTGAACTTGCTTGTCTTCATGCTAGATACCCCACGGGTGCCACCATTGATCCTCAGCTTCAAGGATAATAATCTTGTGTCCTTCGCTAATTCTACTACTCCTGATCATATAAGTATTTAAACAGACTTAACTTCATCTCCTCTCTCTTTATTCTTCCTCTTAGTAATTCCACATTTCTTGCTTCGTCCCTTGCTCTTTCTTCCTCATCAGCTTGCTGCTCCCTAATAGCCACCCATTCTGCATTGCGTACCTGTTCCTCTGCCATAATTTGAAGCCCCTTTTGAAAAAAGTGATCACTTGAAATGTTGATCCCTGTCTGATGACCAAGTGCAAAGATATGGAGGTAGATGCAAGTGATAATCCAGAGGGTGGCATATTGGATATGATCTTCACTGTCAAGGCAAACACGTAGTCCCCGTAAGGACTGCCATGTACCCTTGAGATATCCAATAGCATGTTCTGAACAGATGCGAATCTTGGAGACATAATAGTTATATGTTGTATTTTCTTCTGTATCCTTCTCTGGTCTGATCTCATTAGCTAAGAGATTGGAGTGCAAGAAGGAGACATACTTCTTATAAGGTGCTTGACACCAATCATGAAGAGGATATGCAGTATCTGTGAAGATCCACTCATCTGGAGACAGTAGTACTTGATGCTCCTTGAAAATACGTGTCTCTGCCAATGCAGTCGAGTCATGCTGGCTTCCAGGGAGTCCAACAGAGTAGTCAATGATGCGAAGATCAGGGGTTGACACAATCTTTGAAGAAATTAATTAGATATAATACCAATGATAGTAATGGACATACTTGAACATTTAAAGAATAGTTGGACTTGTGATCATACCAGGCATTGCCATAAAATCCAGGGCGTGAATATAGGGGAACTAAAGTTCCATCCACCATTGCCCACCCATCACGCCAAGCTGGACAAGAATTCTCTTCAACCCACTGTTTTGCCTCCTCCTTCTCTTCTCCATTTGGCCAATAAAGTGCTGCTTGCTGAAATTCTGCCCGACAAATTGCTGTCATGACATGGTTGGTGATGAGCTGTATAGTCCCATATCCAACTCCGGCCCAAAGTGCAACCATGGTTGTGCTAATGGCATTACCATAATGACCAAAGCAGTAGAGTGCAATGGCCAGTTGTGCATCCACAGCCATTTGGGGAGCATTAGACTGGTTCTGAAAAACAGGGTCTGGCTGCAAGGCTGCCAGAAGTACATCAAAGCACTCCAGAGTAATCCGAACATGTGCCCGAAATATTTCTGGCCGCCTATGCTTCCATTCTGTCAGAAGTAGTCGTAAGTTCTCCCCACTTTTCAGGATAGGCTGGCGCTCCACAAGATATCTGCAAGAGTAGAGTGTGCCAAGCATGGCAAGGATAGATTCGCTTGGAGTTGGCAGACTCTCGTCCTCTGTGCTATGAGAACTTGATGTACTATTTGGGTGATCAGAGTCTGAACTGGAAGAGGTGGGAGGATCTATGAGCTCATGAGACTCAGCAACAACTGATGCCAGATAGGCTTCAGTGAGGGTGTCTGCAAGTTGCTGGCGCTCAGGCTGAGTAGGCATGGCAGGAAGACTGAAGGAAGAACTTGAATTATGCATCTATTATCATGATTATCGTCTGCAGTACAGTTTGAAACTCCGACGGGGTTGGTGAATTGCACGCGTGAAAACCACAGGCCAAAACGGCCCTCAAAACGGGGTATGTCAGACTTCAAAGTTGTTTTCAGCAGTTTCCAAACATCCAAAACCATTTCGAAAACAGCATCCAAAACGGCCTCAAAACGAGGGCCGTTTTCTACTTTGAACTACCCTAATAGCAACCATAATGCATAACAGGGGTCTGGTTGCTAACTCGGAGTCAGGGGTACCCGTAACGCACCTCCCCACGGTTGCCTCCATACAGACGGCTACAGTATATACAACCTAACTGTAAATTTACCCGAGAGATATCTGGTGTCCAGTGTGACTCGGCACCAATGTTCATACAGTAACGCTTCTGAATGATAACGGGTCATACAACACTCTTGATTAATAATTAATGTCGTGTGTCAGGCGGACCCGAAGATACATATCGTCAAAACTACAGCGGCTAACAAGAATGCAAATGCCCAAACTTACGCCCTATCCTCTAAGTCGCCTCCGTCTTACTAGTGCTCAATGAGCAAATTGTTTTGGCTTAGCTCAAGGAAACTGCCACTTTAGATACATATTTTCCACCAATCAGAACTTACAGAACCCTCACTAAAGCTTTCATGGTTGAGAGTTATTCAGATTGCGGCGGTTGTGGCTAACGTCGCAGGTGATTCGTGTGTATGCAGTGACATGTCGACAGCCATTCAAACAGTTTTGAAAAAAAACAAGCGCTTACGTTATCGCTGCGGTGCCTCTCATTGGCCAAAACGACTCACAGGGACTCTAAAAAAGAGCCAACTTGCATACCGGCGCCTACATGCAACTTCCAGGCAATTGTCTACCGAGGGGCGGGTCAGATCGAATCCTTTCCGAAGCAGTGACCGGTCGCTAGTAGTTTTCTTCCGTCGACAAACGCCGGCGAAGACGGACCAGGCCCGGGTATCGATATTGCCAGCAGCTGTGCCGTTTGCCGGTTCCTGCGTACAGGGAGCCGAAGCCTGGGGAGAATTTGACTCCGTTGGATCAATTTCAAGTTGGATGACATTTCGAGCTGGACAATTGTTGTTCGGGTCCAAGGCGCAGGGTGCAACCTATGCAGAAGAACATCCCTCACCGGATGTTTTTCATTTCCACAAATATTACATTATCGAACGATCGAACGCTTAAAGACCTGCCACCTGACCAGACAGGTTATCGCTGACACTCAGTTGTCCCCTGCTCACTACTCTACCTAATGACAGAAAGTATGCCGTCCCCGTCTTCCGCATCAACGGAGAAAACTAGGGTTCCGCCTCTGAACACTGGGATCGACCCTTACGCTGAGATCCCCAATGCGTCGGGTTCCCCTGACGGCGCTACACCGCCGCCGATCGTTTCGACAGACGATGTGATACCTCCTGCTCATACCTACCGCACCCTAGTGCTCTGTTTCGATGGCACGGGCGACCAGTTTGATGCAGATGTAAGTATGTTTCATTGGCCGAGTGACGTCCAGACTCATTCTTGTGACTTTGCTATTTGTAGAACTCGAACATCGTCCAGTTCTTCTCCATGCTGAGGAAGGATGACCCCCGCCGGCAAATGGTTTACTACCAGGTATGTGGTTCACCGCACGGTAAACTTGACGCAACACTGACGGCGAGTGCCCGTCCACAGGCTGGGATAGGCACGTACACTATCCCCCAAATTGCGACGCCTTTCATGGCCAAGCTATCCAAGACCATCGACTTGATGGTCGGGAACCATCTTAATGCCCATGTCATGGGTAAGCAGCTGATCCTCCCATCCACTTTAAACCTAGCACTCACGCCCATATCAACGCTAGGTGGCTATGAGTTCTTAATGCAGAACTGTATGTAAAAAGAATTCTCGCTGCGTGGTCAGCTGCTGACTTCGTGTAGACCAGGCAGGTGATAAGATCTGCATTTTTGGGTTCTCCAGAGGCGCCTATACGGCACGTGCACTGGCTGGAATGTGGGTCTTGACCGCTACCCGTTGGAAAGCCCCTAACACCCTTCAATTCTGCAGGATCCACAAGGTTGGCCTCCTGCCACCATGCAACCACCAGCAGGTCCCCTTCGCGTATAAGATGTATTCTCAGGATGATGAGACTGGATGGCGTCAAAGCACGGCGTTCAAGAAGGCGTTTTCCATCAATGTCGATATCGAGTTTATGGGAGTTTGGTAAGTACGAGGCGCGGGGATAACCTTATTTTAAGCGCATACGTCACGATGCAAACTTCTAACCTGGAAGCACGATAGGGATACGGTCAGCTCCGTGGGCGTAATTCCTCGTAGATTGCCGTTCACCAAAGCGAGCGACAACATTCGGTACTTCAGGCATGCTATGGCGCTTGATGAGCGCCGAGTGTACGTTGTTGTCCCATTCAGTGTGACCTTCGGAAATCAACATCGCTATATAGACGCTTCAAAGCAAACTACTGGAACAGGCCAACGAAGGAGGATTGTGAACTAGGCGTCAAGCGCCACGAAATGCCGCATAGCGATACAAAGGTTATCAAGGAACCCAGCTTAAATGACCATCACCACGAGACCTTACCGGAACTTGAGCGCCATTATTCCCAGACAACCACTGAGACTGATGTCGAAGAAGTATGGTTTGCCGGGGTCCACACAGGTGTGTCCATCGTTAGCTATCACGGCAGAGCCGTAGTACTGAGCGTCTGCAGATGTCGGTGGCGGATCGGTCGTAAACGGCACTCGTAACAGTCTAGCGCGCATTCCATTGCGATGGATGATTCGACAGTGTTTCAAGACTGGCACAGGTATTATGTTCCATCGCTCTATGTTCAAGCAGATTGGCATGGATCCCGCTACGTTGTATCCTCACGTGGTCGAGCGTCCCCCTGCGATCTATCAGTCACCGCTTTCTCCATCAGAACCCAGTACTCCGAACTCGCTCACACGCCTGACTATACCACCTCCGCAAGTCATCAAGAATGATCCGACAGTTGTCGTTTACAGTGACGGTGGAACATTTCTCACAGAGGAGGACGAAGACCTGGCAGATGCGCTTTGCCCTACTTACGACCAACTCAAGCTTGCGCCATACTGGTGGATCCTTGAAGTTATACCGCAGAAGCTGCACTATCAGAGGAGCGAAGACAACGAATGGGCCAAGGACATTGTGTAGGTTAACTTCAATATCTGTGTGCGAATTCGCTGACTGTGATCATATGGGCAGTCTCAACCTGGGTGCAGGTCGACACATTCCACGACAGCAGAAAGTGGGTGTCAAGGTACACCGAACGGTCAAGGTTCGATTGGAAGCAGATGGATTGGATGGCGGTAAATACTGGCCCAAGGCCACGCTCAAGGTTGAGCCACAGTGGGTTGACTGATGATTGACGTGTTTTGATTCAATATGCCTCTCCATGTATCCTTCGTGAATCCAGGTCTCACTTTCTCCCCTGTATCATTCATTCATTGCCTCTTTATGCCAAGTTCCTTCTAGTGCACTCATTGGGGTCTGTTTGTAGCTCATATGTAATCTCCATTTCTTGCGCACGAGCGCCGGTGAATAATTCCTGGAACACAACATGCATTTGCGAAATCGATGCCAAGCAACTGCGACTTGGAGAATGTTGGGGTGACTCAGACCCTGAGGTACATCTACACGGCCAAATGTGTTAGCCTAACACTTGACGGGAATTCTTTGAATGGTATATATATATTATATAATTTGTATTTGTCATATACTGGTGGGTTGTGCCGTGAGCATGTGCCGAGTGTTTGTTTACCAATATATGCGAGGCATTGTGCGTGACCACAGTGTGACCTAAATACTGCAGCCATCTGTATGGAGGCAACCATCACGCGTCACGGGCTGGTGGTTGCGTCGCCAAAAATCACGCATCACGGTGGGGTTGGTTGCTAACTTTGGGAAGTCACGGTGGGTTGGTTGCCAACTTTGCGGTGTCACACTGAGGAGGTTGCCAATGTCATAGGCGTCGTGCTAACAAAAGTCTGTACATGTATCTAGTCAAATGAAACAAAAGCCCAAATATCCTCGGATTCTCCTGCAGCAACCAATTCATCATCTGGACCTTTTTCCGTTGTCGCAACACAGTGTGGGATGGCATCAACCTCAGCTGGTATCTCGACATTGAGTAACCCAAATGCATCCTGAATAACAGCACTCAATGGGACATCTGCATCATCATCTGCATCGTCAGTGATCCTGTTGTGAGAGATCCTCGACTCCATGTACTACACCCATTTGCTCCTTGATCTCATCATGCAGACCAGGATGTGTACAAAGATACTCATTGAGTGCTGTCTGAGCAGCCTTGCTTGTGAGACATGTAGCCGATAGATTCCAGTCCTTCACTCGACAACTCTCCCAAGACTGTAACCAAGTATTAGAATAAAGTACAAAATAAGATAAGTCACTTACCTTTTGGACCAGTTCATGACCAAATTGTCCAGTCATGAACTCATACACTCTGACAATACCATCAACAGAGGCATTTCGTAGCACCGGAAGTGATGTCGTGAATTTGACTTGCTCTGTTGTTAGACCGCTATTGATTTGTTCTTGATGGGTGGCCACGAGATACTCGGTCTGGTGTTGCTTGATTCAATGCTTGATGACATGATTCAGCCCGACATCGGCAGGTTGGAAGATCCCAGTACCTACAAACAATGGGATTAGGAAAGGGTGTTGACGAGATTTGTCAATACTTAGGCTTACAACCAGCGGGCACAAAACAGAGGATGACATAGGGATATTCTTTGAAGACATATGAGTGGAACACTTCACCTGTGTGTACTGGGTAACAATCAAGGTAAATTATTGAGATTTGGTTGTCATCAAGACCAGGATCAGTCTCGATGATGCATCAATGGTATGGCTCAAAAATATGTGCCACCCACTGTCAGCAAATATTTAGGTTCAAACATTCAAAAGTAAATCCAAATGTACCTCTTTCATGGTTTTAAGTGTACTGAAATGGCTGCCTCATCTGTCACTTTTTGCAAATGCAAAATTGAAGCCATAGTCCTGCACATATGACATGCCATGTGCTTTCGCCAACAGGAGTGATTGCTTGGAAGCACCCCCCCCAAACCTGTTGAAATGGGAGAAAAGTGCCCTCAGGTGTACTCGCCACAAGCAATGTGTATGCTTGCTTTTCATCCTTAGCAATAATGTCCACCTGTTGAGTGCCTTGTTCTGCAAATGTTGCATCCAATTTGATTGAAGCTGATGATGAGTTTCGGAGGCACATGGTGCCACTTGATAATATAAACAAGGTGGAAAAAACTTTTCTCACATTTTTCTTCTGCATTGGCAGGAAGCTTTGCTGCCGTGCGTGTGCCTTTTTGGGGTGTCCAGTTCAGCACGCTGTTGAAGAACGACCTGACAAATTTCTACATAGTCCTTAGCATTATGCACTTTGATGAACAGAAAATGTACTTACCTCTGAACACTTGAACTTGGTCAGTAATTCTGGAGCTTGTGCATGAATGACGGCCAGCATGATAGAATGTGCAACAACAACATTGATTGGAAGCCCAGACTGGCGGAGGCTTTTGAGCCTCTCAATGATGTCATCTCGAATGGTGGGATAACCTGTGAGGACATCTGATTGCCCTGAACCTGAAAGAGTGTGCCCATTCTTGACATTGTTGAGCGTTGCTTGCGACCATTGCCATTTGGTCTTGTCAATCCACTTAGCGATGGTCCCTTTGTAGAGGTGTGAAAACAATTGTGGCTGATCGTGTTTGAGCCTGTTCACCATCCCTTGGGGCAACCAGTCATACTTCTTTGCTGCAGCGGCAATGTGTACCCAAAGCAGAGGGTGATACCAATTGGTCCGTTTGTTACCACTTCATTCCTTTTTCCAACCCAAGTGATCAGAGTGTGAAAGCGCAACCACGTCTACTTCTAAACCCTCATTGGTAGGCAATTCCTTTAGAACCTGGAATTCTTAAATGTTAATTTCTATGTCTTTTTGTCACAAGGGAACCACTCACATCATTGATTGATTTCTGGTGATCGCATTTGTTAGTATCAGCAGCCATTGCATGCTTGCATTCATGACACCGTTGTTGTCGTTGAGTAGCAAGCTGATGTTGGTGAAGTTTCTTCAAGTCCTGTGCCTTTCTATGCTCCTCCTCCTGATCTACTCCTCCCCACATTTTGTCATCCAGTCATTCCAGCTGTTTTCTCTGTTCCAGCCATTCCTCTTCTGTTTTCAGAGGCTTCCAGTTCAGATCATGAAAGGTAAGTTGTCGTGTTACTTTGTTAGGTGGTATGCCAACATTATTCTTTTGTGAAGATCTGAGTCACTGCTCCAAGTCCAAGTCTGCCATTGTCAGACACAAGCTCTGAGTCGTCCTCCAAGTTTGAGTCATGTGAGGTGTCAGACAGCTCAATGATGTCATTATTGCAGGTGTGTGCACATTTGGTAGGCTCGACACACTCTCCCATATTCTCTGCAGCATGCTTTCGCCTATATTCCATGATGTTTAGCCAGGTAAGACATCACTGTTAATTGAGTACTTAACACACTTTGGTAAGACCTTGGCTCCTTGTAGTTCCGCTGCACTTATCAAGCACTCAAGCCAAATGTCACACAAAAAGTGCGATCTTTGTCAGGAAGCATCTTCAAAGTCGACTTGATCATTCCAAATAGGGCCTTGTACTGATCACCTTGCTCCCGGAAGACAATCACACTGCCACTTGGAATTTTATGTGTCTTGAAACACACCTCCAGGTTGCAGTTGAATGCATACCAGACACTCTTGTCATCAACATGCTCAGAATCAAGACCAAAGTGGTAGGATGTCTCGATTGGATTGAGAGGAAGGTTTGGGGGTAAGTTCTCTAGTAAATGTTGTAAATGGTGAACTCGGGCAATGAGCTTCAAGGATGGGCCACTGGGATTGTTGCTCATACTAGTAGAATGGGTGAAGTAGTACAGTCATGTTGAAAATTTGCTTTTTACTATCCTATGTCCTCCATTCTCTGAGTCCAAGTCCAAGTTCATTGGTTGCTATCCACTGGCCCATCAGACCCTCCATTTTCTGAGTCCATTGGTTGCTAACTCATTGGATGTCATGCTAAGTGGTTGCTAACTTTTCAGCTGTCACGGAACATCTCAAAGCCCAGTTGCCAATTTGACAACTGTCACACATCATGGTCAATTGGTCACTAAGCCCAGAGTCAGGGGCAACCTGTCACGCTCCCTGGTTGGTTGCCTCCATACAGACGGCTACAGTATACTATGGGGACAAGTAAACATGGGTGACACTAGAGTACCAGAGACATGTGGAATGTGAGTCAGTGTCACATCCCAAAACTTTCCCTGCCCATATGACACACTTCTGGCCCCTTATGATCAAACCCCAAACCCCGAGCCCCTGTCAAGTCCAGATTCAATCCTGAAATTCCTGGAGAGTCCAGAGTGCAGGCAAAGGCAAAGGGGGTCAGGAATCCCTAAGGGGGGTCGGAGGGGCAAGGGACTTTGGCTTCAGCTTATGTGCTGCACCTCTGTATGAGTTCTGTCCCTTAATTTTGAGGCAGAGGTTCAGAAGACAATCCTAAGTTCAACTTGAGGACTGAGAGAGGCTTCAGAGTGAAGCAGAGACTTTGGAGGATAGAACAGGATTTAATTGATATTTGAACTAAGGAAATATTACAAAGTAAAGGCGGGTTTATATACTGAAGAGTTCAGAAGATATAAAACTGTTAAAGTATATTGGACGAATCAGGGTTTTAGGTTTCTGGAGTATAGTAAGAGGATAAATTGGAATGGCATCAGAATGATGGAATGATAACTGAGGACAATGGCACAATAATTGTGAAGCAGGGGGAAAGGCAATTATCAATAGGAACTGTAAATGTCAAGGGATGTCAAAGGAACATATGTCAAGAGATAGCCGAGATAGGAGTATGAAAGTCTGTCAGTATTCAACCCTAAGTACCAGATGGTTCCAGCCTTCTGGCCTCGGAACCACATCAACATAAGTTCAAATGTTTCCAGCTGGAATCACCTCGGAACCACTATGTTCCGAGACTGCTTCCGAAATTCTCACGCTCCTTCTGGAAGTGGAAGCACTGGAACTATGGCCACACAACCCTTCTGTTCGCTTAGCCTTTTTAACTTTCCATTTACTGCATCTATTACTACACTTTATATTCTGCCCTCAGGTTCATTCCAAATAACATAATATGAGTATACCTCCGCCCATAGTATATATATTTCTCTTTAGTCTATCAGCACCTCAGTCATTTCCGTCCATCTAGACAGCGGCTGAGCTTTGGGCAACTCCTGCCCTCTTCTAGATTCTGTCAAAGTTTGGGATGGGAAATATGGGATTCAGGATATCAAGTAAAGGGGAAAAGGCTCAGGGTTCAGGGTTTGATCATATGGGCTGGAAGTGTGTCATATGGGTAGGGAAAGTTTCAGGATGTGACAGCCCTGGACTTTATCTTAGAATATTTTATAAAGATGTTAAAGTATCTCGGGTGAATCAGAGTTTTGGGTTTCCGGAAGAAAGTAAGGAATGAATCGGAATGGCATCAGAATGGTTGAATAATGACTGAAGGCAATGGCGCAATAATTGTGAAGCAGGGGGGAAGGAAATTATTGATAGGAACTGTAGATGTCAAGAAGTGTCAGAGGAAAGTGACATATGTCAAGAGATAGCCGAGATAGGAATATGAAAGTCCGGGATGGGAAATATGGGGTTCGGAATGTCCGATGAAAGAGAAATCATCCAAGGTAAAGTCTGAGGCTTGGGATTTGGGATTTGATCATAGGGGGTCGGAATTGGGCCAGATGGGTTGGGAAAGTTTCGGAATGTGACAGTGCAGCCTGGAGCAATGGCTGTCTCCCAGTGCACACGGAAGCCACTTGATGACTTGGCTTCACCACCAGCACTCCCACGTCCACATCTGCGCCCACATCGTCCTCGGTCTGTATTCCCTCTAGAGCTGCTGCTTGGAGGTGGTGCCGGAGTGTTTTTGGCCATTGACAAAGTGATCTTTAGTTGCTCTGAGCGACATAGCTGAGGGCGAAGGGCAGGCATGGATTTTCAATCTCCGATGCTAGCCTGCCGGCGAACCATCCTTGTTTGCTGACAGCAAACTTACTCCGAACTTGGCAAACCAAGTCACCTTGAACACCACTAGTATTGGACCAGCACTTGTGCCAGCAATTTTGAGTGTCTTCCATGACACAACACCACAATTTTCATAGATCAGACATCACACATAGTTTCATATATACTTAGACAGTCTTCAGGAAAAAATTGGACAGCATCAGAGGTGATGTTGTGTTGTAGCACCAAGTATGAATTCAATGCTCTATCGTGCATACCCCTCCACTTGTGCCAGTGCTAAAAAGAGTATATCAGCAAGTTCATTACAGTGTGTTGCATAACAAACTGCAGTGAGCGACAACGCAACATTGTGTTTGTATATGTTTATACACTCAAAAAAATACTGGAAAATAATGTAATATTCATGTGTCACACCAGTAAATGTCACACCCTTTCATCTTGGTTGTCGACCTCGAGCAGCATGTCCTTTTCGTGGCTGGACAAACATCCAATGGCGACAACCCTATCAATGTTGAAGTATCATGGTCCATTCATAGTCCACAAACAACGCTTACCTCGCTTTGGACTAGTACAGCTTCAGTGGTCTCGAGATCAAGCGAATCTTCTGGGGACAAATCACAAGGATGAGACTGAACAGAATGACCCTGCTGGATCTTTACTCAAGGAAATGATAAATATTGGATGCAAAGTAAAAGGTTTGATCATTCCAATCCAACTTTTCACCCTCGTTTCACATGTTCTTGACTCCTCTAGCAGAATCTTCAACTTCCTCTCCCTCGAGGTTGTCTCGAGACCTCATGATCAGAAACCATGCTGCCACACCATCCACTAGTCAGGCCAGTCCATCTGAAGGCTGGCTGAACAACCCAGCATGGATTGGTGAGCCCGGTTTTCATGCTATCCGAGTCCTGGTACGCTGACTTGATGTATGTATGATATAGATGGCGGTGTGAATCCCCCATGTTTCTATCACTCAAAGGATGAAATTGCAGCTGTGCTTCGGGCTGCGTGTTGGTCTGCAAGTGCACAGCTGCCACCACTAGGTTTAGTCAATGAAAGCCAGTGACCAGACGTAACACCCACAGCCCCACCAGTGCTGGCAGTGCAACATGAGGATCCTCAAGGTAACCTTAGCTTTCCTTTTTTTCTTTTTGATCTGTCTTACAACCATACTTTGCAGTCCTGATTGAGGAACCCGGACATCTCATCTCAATCTGCATGATTCAGACGGTTCCTGAGAAGTCTCTTACGAATGGATGTGCAAAGACGTTGTTGAAGAAGCAGCGGACTATCAAGTCTGATCACATCAAGCTATCCAATTTCGGCCATACTGACTTTATTAAGGCATGGCTGAAGGCTCATGACCTTGACAAGCAATTTAGCCCTGGAGTTCATTCAGGTCCTGAGTTCAGGATGTGGTGGACAGGCTCAAGGTAAGTCATATATATATCTTGACCATTACCGTGTTATATTCTGAAACTTGCTTAGTGGTGGGAAAGCTGGGGCCACCACCATCACAAATGACCATGACTTTGGCATTGCAAAGGCAAGCGTACTGAAGAAGAAGAAAGATTCTTGCGTAGTCAACGTGGAGTTTGATGTAGATATGATGGATGGATATCGCATTCGGAAAAGGGTAAGTTATCTCTTATTTTTGATAAAAATTCTGACATTGCTGCAGCCGCTTTCTCATCATGATGGAGAGTCACAGGAGGAGGATGAACTCATGTACGGAACTCAAGTATGTACTGAGACATTCCAACTACATGCTCTGTTGGCTCACTGAAAATTTAAATCAGGTCCCCCGCATTGATCTCTTCACAGAGGACACTCAACTACATGGACCTATCATTATGCAGTTGAAGAAGCGATGGGTGTGTGAGAAACATGCTGGCGAGCATGGTGAACCTGGGTATTGCTTTGTTAACACATGCGGTAAACATCTTGGCCTCAATCACAGGAAACTGAAGCTTTGGGCAGCCGCAATTGTATGTTTGTCTGTCCTCATGTGTTTAGATATATATCTGAGTGTTTTTAGGCTGCGGCAGATGCCACGAAACATGAGCCCCCAAATATTATCGAGTTTGATTGCCTACGTGATGGCAGACTTGACGGCCATGTCAAAGCCTCGTGGTCGCTCAGGTCCACATAGTCATACACCTTCATCAACCTCTCCTGATGCAACATCTCTCCTCCTTGCAGCTGTCATTCCACTCCTTACAAATCATCTTGTTCTCAAGACTTCTGACTCCACAACTCTTCCGATGACTCCTACCAAACCCCACAAGTCTTCTCATTGTGAATCTCCACCTCTGTCCCCTGTCCTGCCAGCTGGAAGCAAGATTCATGCCTGTCTTGAAGACTTTTTCAGGGTGAAAGGTGTTGACTTGCAACAATCTGAGGAGGCATTGACTGATCTTGATTTGACACCTGATATTATTGCTGACATACCTATCTCTCACCTCAATGAAGTTTTGAATACTGTTGAAGGGCATACTCATAAATATCAGGCTTTCACAAAGGAATGGTCGAGCCATCTTCAGTGCAAGAAGCGTCAGTTGAACTAGGCCACATTACCCGTCGTATGCACTTATCATCTGTCATACAGTACATAGTTGATTTCGTCTTTTTGATTTACACTACAGAATTGAGCACTGCTCTAATGTTTCAATCACGAGTACCTGCAGTTGATGATCCAGCTCTCAGCATCTTCTGGCGACACAGACATGCCTGCCTGATGTATTAACCATGGCCTAACCTGAGATGTCAGAGCCTCCTTCTCATGGCGCCGCAACCATGCCTTGATAGAAGAAAAGGCCTGTTCAAGCAGATTGAAGTCTGGAGAATAAGGCAGCAGATAGATGAGTTTTGCGCCTGCATAAAATCTTTGAGGATGTGCCACTACAGACTACAAAAAAGAAGATTCACCACACTGAGCCTCTATGATCTCACGAACTTCGTCATCATGATGAATTGCACAGTTGTCCATGACAACAACACTACGTGGACCTGGAAAGGGTGTCAACTTTGGAGCCTGATAATAGTCAGTAACACCATAGCAAAAGAAATGAGAGACAGACTAGCTGATCATGAAGGAATGAGATGAATTTATTCTTGTTGACTGAGCCCTCAAATATGTCGAGTGCAATGATCCCATCTACACACAGTGCTGGTAGGATTGAAAAGCGTTGCCCACGTATGAATGTGTCACATTGCACACAAGCTCTTCCCAAAGGAGACCATCCATCAGTACGCTGATTGGTCTTGTCGTCAACGCTTGATTCATCAATCCAGACAAAATATTCCATTGGAATATCACCATATTCTGCTTGCCATGTTGCACGAAGGAGCTCATTCCTCTCAGATGCTGTTTTTGAGAGCTGCTTGTGTGAGAGTTGGAGCCGACGAATTGTCCTTGACAAAGTTGCAAGGGAGACGTCAACATCTCAAATTTCCAAGAGCCGGTTTTGGATCTCGTCAAGATATAGAGTTGGATTTGCATCAAGGATAGATGAGATAAAAGTCATATCCCCTTGCTGAAGACTTCGTGGTTGCCCTCGATGGTGCATGAAAGGATTGTTGACTTGTCCAAAGTTGTGGTGCAATCAAAGAATTTCATACACTGTACATTCGGAGCAGCCAGCAAGTTCTGCTATCTCCGCAGCCTTCATATTGCCATGCAACAATTCTGTTTCGCAGCTGATCACCAAGATGAGGTGGCATGACGGATGGTGAATATGAGCCTGTCACACAATTGTTACAATTTTACTAATTCTTTTTTTATTTCTTTTGGTTCTCTGACCATATTTTTAGAGCCCAAATAGTTACAAATACACTATTTCCTGCACTGCAGTTTGTTATGCAACACACTGTAATCTTGTTGTTCTGTAATATCAACTGATAAGCCAATCAGTCTTTGTCTGCACTCCCACCACCATCAGAATCCACACCTTCATATCTGCACTGGTTTTGCGGTACACCGTTGTTGGACTTGTGCTGTGAGGCTACTGCGAAATTAATTTTCTGAATTTCCGAATTTTGGATACACGTTTGCGCCACTGGGACAAGAATTTCCGAAACAGTTGTAGAGAGTCGGATGACGCTAGCGAATGTTCGCCCTGCCAGCACACTCCAATCATATTAGTCTCGAACTTATTACACAAGACACATCGGACTCGGCAACATGGACCAGAAGCCCCACAAAACGCGTTCATCGACGCAAAACCTGCGAGACGCTATCAATCACTCCCAGTCTCAGGATTCATGATGATTTTTCCGTGTCATCGGAATCAATCAGATAGATATTCGTATTTGTCGAGTAGGTGCCAGTGCTTGTTCACCATCATAGTCACAAGAAATCAATTTGCTTTTTCGGGGAGGAGTACTACATTTTGTCGGAAATATCTCCAATGCTATTGGCCAGGACACACTTGCTTCGCTCGCTGGCACGATTGGCGCGGGCCTGACGTGGAGAGGGAGTGTCTTCGTCAAGCCATGGACGGCACGCATCCAGAACGTTCGTATCATTACAATTGATACTTGAATACTAACCGACGTTCTAACAGGTAATGCTGAGCGCCTTCTCGGTCCTCGCATTATGGTGCGATGCGCTGCGGGCCTGCTCACTTGCCTGCTCTGTGTTTTGCGCCAGTACGCGTTCGTCACGGGAATAGCAATGGTAGAGCAATTTCCTTGTCAGAACCTGTTGATCATTCATTGCGAGAGAAAAGTGTGACAAATGAACAACCGCACTCACGTTCCGCCATCCCATACGCCCACGTACTGGTGAAAGGAACAGGGAGCTTTTCGGGACAGCGCATCATAGGGTTCAAGCGGGGGCAATTGATTCATCGTGGCCGCTTTGCCACCGGTTCATCGCGGTCGTAGTTTAAAGGCAGGCATCCTAAAGCAACGACTCGCTTCTCAGTCGTCCTCCATAGAAAACATCCCTGTTTACTATGCACTTCACTCTCGCAACGACTATCACTGCCCTGCTTTCCTTTGTTGCTGCGACTGCCCAGCGTGTCAAACGGGGGGGGACAGCGATCCCACTCTCCAAGCGCTCGTCGCTGCTCAATGCTGACAAGAGTGTCAACTTCGAAGCGCTCAACTCCCAGGTTGCGTCAACCAGGGCGTTCGTACCCATCCGCTAAACCCCCCAATTCTGCTTTGCGTTGACTTGTTTAGATAGCAAGATCCTTCGTGGCTTTGATAACTTTGAGAAGAACACCGGCGCCTCGCATCCGTCTGCTGTGGAACGCGCTTGGAAGCGCGCATCCGGCGGACTACCCTTAAATCCCTTCAATATCGGCCCACACATCTGGTTCGGCACTGTTTCCGTTGGTACACCTCCCCTAATCTACACCGGTACGCTCGCACCGACCTTGAAGCGAATGTGTAGCTCACTTACTCTAACAGTTATGTTTGATACTGGCTCAAGGCACGTGTTTCTTATCTGGTGTACGTATGTTGTGAACCTCTCACTAAACTTTATTGAAGCGATCTTGTTTTTCCGGGTGTCGAATGTGACGACAGCTGCCATGGCCACGCCATCTACGATCCCACATCGTCTTCGACTTCCGTCAACCGGGGCGAGCCCTTCATTATTAATTACGGGAACCATGACAGTGTTTTCGGCCAACAGTACACCGACAATGTCACGATTGTCGGACTCACGGTAGATGTGGTAGTCGTTACGACATCATTGATTCTGACGTTTGAGCAGGCTACTGATCAAACCTTTGGTGTGGCATCACACTACTCTCGGGGCTTCCAAATCGAGCGGTTCTCCCCAGATGGTGTGATGGGAATGGGCTTCCAATCTATCTCTGGATACGATCAGAGTCCTGTCTTCCAGACTCTCGTCACTCAGGGCCAGACAGACGATCCCGTGTTTGCATTCAATTTCGCAACCCCCGAGCCCGAGCTATACCTCGGTGGTACCAATCCGGATATATACACTGGCGACTTCAGCTACGCTCAGGTCACCCAACAGGTAAGTCATCAAACCTAATGTTGCCACTACAATGGTTGATGCAACGTATCTAGGGCCACTGGCGGATTAACATGGACAACATAGTGAGCGACGGAGAGGTCGTGCTGATCAATGTTGACAGCATCATTGACACGGGCAGCGACCTCATCCACGGTCTCCCCGAGGACGTGGCAATCTTTTACGAAGCCGTTGGTGGTATTCCTGTACCTACCGACCCTCACTTGTACACCTGTATGTTTCCAGCCTACTTCATCTCCGACCCTTTATTAATACCCTCATAGTCCCTTGCGATGATATTCCCAACGTCAGCTTCACCTTCGGTGGCACATCCTTCCCTATCAAGGCTTGGGACCTCATCATTGGCCCCGTTGACGGGGATTCAAGTGAATGCATTGGTGCCATCGTTGCAGGGGATGTTCGTGAGTCTCTTATCTGCTCTCGTGCTGTGACGACTTGTGTGCTGATGCCAATGGACATCAAGCATTTTGGGTTGTCGGCGTCGTTTTCCTCAGTAACGTTTACACTGTCTTCGATGTTGCCAATGCGCGTGTTGGATTTGCTACACTTGCATAACCTACCACGTTCTTCGTCTACACTAAGTTTCATGTGGTCCTCGCTATTTCTGGGCTTCGTATCTTGATACTGGTACTTTACAAGCACGGAGGGCTATCTCACCTAGGTTACCTTGGTTTCACCCCTGATGGTGATCTGCTAGTAGTACTACACTGGATAGTAAATCAGTTTTTTAGCGGAAAATTCATTGAATTCCGAAGCTCGGTGGCTTTTTCCACTGAAATGGCATGCAGTTAATTTCAGTGATCCATTAAACATGAAAGTAGCTACTGAGATTTAGATTAAGTGACTTAATCCAATGAAAGTTTGTTAAAATGAAACTGCCTCAAATTGTATCGAACTTACTGCCGCTTCTCTTCATGTTCCATGACCTTGAGTCTGATCCGAAGACGCACTTGAGAAAGGCTCATTAAATTTCAACCGATAGATTCACTGCTTTTTTGTTACCGAAGTTCATTGGTTAACTTCATGAATTTCAGTACTGACTTTCCTTCATTAGCCCAATGACTTCTGAACCCCTGTTGGGTGCTTGAGTGGACATGATCTCGTATTGAGTACCATTGAGACAGTGAGGATGGTCACTAATTGCGATACCTACCACTCACCCGAACGAACATAGGTATTATCCCGATACTGTTGACGAATGCAACCGGTTCAATGCGAAAGCGGACCGTATTTGATCCCACCTCGGATTCGCAGCTTACCCCACAACGGCATTATCTCAGGAGGGTGTGCAGCAAAGTCACTGGCGGCCACCAAATATACCCACAAAGTATATACGGCGATCCGACGTCGCAAATCAGTGTCAGGACGGTACTCCAATTTGCGTGGTGGGCGGAGGATTTGATTTGGATTTAAAACACGTCAATCGACATTTGCTTATGCTTATGAACGAGTTGCATGATACTGACAATTCGGTAGTAGTATCTGTATCTGTATCGTGGTATGACTTGATGAGGCCTTCCCTCAATGATTCGACCTGGTCTTCTGTGATCTGACTGGTGACAGGTTGTGCTTTGAGAGCAGGGGTGGGAGCACGATCGGGGTCTTCTGTAGAGCAGGATGGAGATTGTTGACCCCTGTTTCTTGAAGTATGTTCTTGTGGGGTGGTAGCGGGTTGAGAATACGAACATGTGTTAGCACGACTGGTCGTTCTGGTGAGAACAAACCTCTTACATCGACGGGACGTAATTCATCAACAACGACCCCCCTGCTGTTTGTCACATTCTCTCCATGTTCACTTGCGTCCAGATGCACTTTGTCAGACCCCACGCCCAGTAGATGAGCCCCAGACGAAGCGTTTTTCTGCAACCTACTCACTCGGAAGGGGAAAGGTGGGGAAACCAAGGCCCGTGCATTCATGGCTATGTTGCTCATCAATACTCATGCACTTACGTGGCCTGCGTTCGGGAAGACGCAACTGCAGCCAGATTGTCAACAAGCAGTCCAAGGAGCTGATGCAGAAGGGACACACGCAGGTGGATATAATGCGCTCTTAGCCTCTTACCCACGATGACCCCCAACGTCTTCGGAGTACAAAACTATGCGGCCGTCAATGGTGTCATCTACTTGCTACGCGGAATCGGGTCGTTGTTTGGTGTTGTCGCGGGTATTATCTTTGGGAGCCTGGCACTCGCGCGACGTGTCCGTCGCTAGGATGCTTGGGTCCTCAAAGAGGTACAACGAGGTAGTATTCCTTGATGGGACTCTGCTAGCTGTTGCAACGCGTTTTGCATTGCGTATGTGAGGTGGTTGGATACTAGGGATGGGATGCGGGGCCAGATGGTCCGTCTCTCCGGTCGGGCCGCGCATTGGTGGCCTTCCATCCCTGCCTCGGTATTCACACAGATCATCGTTCATGTAACTGCGGTATGCCATTGATCAATATATGTACACCTTCCCATATTGTCCGTCATGCTGAGAACTCGCTTGACGTGACCTCGGCAACGCATTCTCAGCTGTCTCAGGCTCTCACGTTCTTATCACTGCGAAACAAGCTTTATGAACCTCTCAGCATCATTGCGGCTTTTGATCATAATACAATATGCGGGGAAGCACATGGATGCACCCCCTGAAGTTCTTCTCCGTCCGCAGGTCCCTTCAAGTTTCCCGTGACATTTACGGCGAGCACTATACTTCATCACATGTCTTCCCGTTGACGGACAGCCCGGGCCTCCTGCAACACCGTCCTTACCCTCCCCACGCGACGGCGCCGCGGCGCACAGTATAAAGTGCTGAACCTAACGAGCAGCGTTTCGAGTCCTAGCTCCCTTGAGCCTCTGAGATCAAGATCTCGAGCAAGATGTTTCGAACCGCTTCTGCGTTGCTAGCGTACGCTGCTGTGGCCCGTGCATGGTCAACTTTCGTCGTACCACACACTGAAGGCGCTGATGACACCCCAGCACTCATGGTCGCTGTGTCAGGATATACTTCCGACGCGTCCATCGTATTCCAGGCTAATACGACTTATAACATCTGGTCCCCTATAACGTTCCCCAATTTGACGAATGTGGAGGTGGTCATTGAAGGCAATTTGTCTTACCCGACCAGTATTCAAACTGTGCAAAACTACGTTGCAGCTGCTGTGGGTTCCCGTTTCTGGTGGCTGTTCAGGTAGTCAATTAAATGCTGACGCGAACTTTGAAAGAATTACTCGGGTGCTTGGTATGCATCCATGCTTTTGCGGACTTGCACGACTCCTGATTTTTGGCTAGGATTGCTTTCACGGGTGGAAACAATGTCACATTGCGCGGAACCACTGATCCCGACTGGGGCTGGGTTGACGGACACGGCCAGCAAGTAAGCTTATCTCTTACTCGGCCATTCGTGTATGGGTACTATCAAGGCTGATTTTTGTAGTGGTGGGACATTATGCAACAGGACAACCGTCCGTATGGCTGGCTCTTCGGATACATTGAGACCGGAGTGATCAGGGACATGAAGATTTACAAGGTCAGTCTTCCCCTCCTCTGACTTTGAGGTGACTTGTTCAAGCATCGTGTAGCCTATCGCTTGGAACTTCCTCACAACCAGTTCTAACAATTTACACATATATAACAACCTTATCTTGGCGAGATCTGATAACGCTGTAAGCACTTGGGTTCTAGTATAGCTTTGTTGCGGTGTTGATGTTTTCCTAGTCGTTCCCTTTCAACACGTACGTGCAAGCAAGGATAACTCCCCGCTGGGTGCACTGACCATGTTCCACAGAGACGGTTTTTCCGCCGGTGGTACCAACCTCCTTTTCGAACATAACTACATTGTCAACGGTGATGATTGCTTGACCGTCGTCAATGGAGCGAAGAACATTACTTGGCGGTATGTCTCCGTCTTTCATACTACGCACCGCGTGCTGACATTTCCCCAATGCCAACAGTCACAGCTACTGTGAAGGATCCCATGGTCTCTCCATCGGTTCTTTGGGTAAGGGTGGACAGGTTTCATCGGTAGAGAACATTCTGTGAGTTCGGATCTATCCTTGCTCCATACAACTGACCTCAACGATACCGCCAGCTTCGAGAACACTGTCATGGTAGGTCGCAGTCACTGCAGCGCCAACCATCAAACGTGAACGTCTCCGTTCCAGAACCGGACTCTTTACGCCGCACGATTCAAGAGCTGGACGGGCGGAAACGGTGCTGCCACCAAGTAAGCAAATCTGTCCGTCCATCTCACTCAAACAGACGTCCGAGCCGACCTCGTGCCTTGTGGTACAGTGCTACATGGCGAAACATCACGTTCATCGATGTCATGTTCCCGATCTACGTCACCCAAAAGTAAATCCCCCCTTCCCGTATCTACTCCACCCGGCACGTTCACTTATTGGCATCTATACCGGGCAGCTACTGGGACCAAGGCGTGCGTCATACCTCGTACCCCCCGCCAACCCGTCGGCACGGTGCACTGACAGGACTATGACTATACTCTTACTTTAGATCGGCCCACGCCCGAACTCGTCCTCCGTGAACGAGACGCGCATCGAAAACTTCCTCTTTGAGAACTTTGTCGGCGTCGTCAACGAGTACGTATCGCGCGTCGCGTCCCTAGATAATACTATATCTCCTTGAACTTCCTCCACCCTCTCGTGCCCACGCTCACCAGCACTAACCATCCCGCGCAGCACCCCTGGATACGTGGAAGGCTCGTGCGTCAGCGATCCTTGCTGGTACTACGTCCCAGATGCCACAGGCAAAGAAGTGGTCATCTTTGATTTGTATCCTGACACTGGTGAGCAAGCACTGCGTTACTCCCCACGTCTGTTGTCGGTATCTGATGATTTGGCTCGCGCAGCTGCAAACATCTCGACAAAGAACCTTTTCGCGCGGACCTTGACTGGAGCCCCTGTCGCTGCTATGTGCAATTCCTCCACGGTACGAACGAGGCTTAGTATGAATTATGAAGTTGTTACATACTGGCATCGTTTTGTCTACAGATCTCAAGCGACGTTGGTTTTGTCTGCTGGGATGGCCCCTATATCCCCACATTGGTTGGCCTTTAATTTATGATGTGTAATTGAGGGATCCTCGACAGATGTTGTCCGCAAAAGCATATGTATCAATACATAGGCCAATACAAACGATTTCCCTCTACATTTACTGTGATGAGCAGGACGAATCAAGGATGGATGGAAAGTGCACATCTGTGGCTTTCAACACCAAGAAAGGCAAGGCAGGGTCGAGGGGAGGCAATCATACATACTACACCGCTCCTATCGTATATAAAGAGAGAATGAAAGACAGACTACACCGACAAAACAACATAATCATGGACTTGGGAGACAGGATGTGACATGTTGGAGGCATAATTTAAGACCTCTCGCCTCTCAGGCGGCGAGCCAAAGCGAGATCCTTGGGTTGACTAGAAAATTATCAGGGAAAGTCTTAGGAAAAAATTGCGGAGACATACATAGTAACACCTGAAACATAGAAAAGAACGTGTGAGTTTATGACTGGCGGGAACGAAACAGATGACTCACGCTTAGCGTGGATAGCCGCCAAGTTAGTGTCCTCGAAGAGGGAAACAAGGTATGCCTCGGCGGCCTCCTGCAATGCCATGACGGCAGATGATTGGAAGCGCAAGTCCGTCTATTGAACGGGGTCAATGCTGACATGCAAGATGGTAGATAAGGAGGTATCGGTATCTTACCTTGAAATCCTGGGCGATTTCACGGACGAGCCTCTGGAAGGGGAGCTTCCTGATAAGGAGCTCAGTTGACTTCTGGTACCTTCTGATTTCACGAAGGGCGACAGTTCCAGGGCGGAAACGATGGGGCTTCTTCACACCACCGGTGGCAGCCTGTGGCACGACGAGATACGGACGAGGTAAGCAGCTGGATATATTGAATAGCTAAAGCGTTGGAACGTACGGCGGCGGCAGTCTTCCTGGCAGCCTTGGTGGCCAATTGCTTACGGGGGGCCTTGCCTGCAGACGACGGCTTGGTCACCAGAGCCACGCAATTTCAAGGCCGTCTTACCTCCAGTGGTCTTACGGGCGGTTTGCTATATGACGAGATAAATAACGAGACTTTGAGAGTTCTGTTGTGTTAGAGACTTGCCTTAGTACGGGCCATTGATAGAGTAGTTGTGCTTGAAGTTGGTGTTAACGATGAGCGGAACTGTGGCGTTGTGTGAAATGGCGGTGGTGGTTGCAGACAAAGGGACGACGTGAAGAGCTGGTTGATACGGGTGTGGATGGAATCACTCGATTCCCACGCCTCTTGTTTGTACTCCACTGCCTTGCGCAAGACTCAAGTGCGCACTGGCCATGCTCAAGTATTTCGGAACTTTCAAGTCCGAACCTTGTGTGAACTTGTACCCTCCCGCCGAATGCGAATTCATCATGTTTTCATAGAAAAACATATGTTTACATGGCGATTCTATCCTTTTCTTATTGATACACTAGAGAACACGTGGCAGACGTACATTCTCGCAGATCTTTCTGTAAGGGACAAGGTGATCAGATCACCGTCCAAGAGTCTAACATGCGCGAACGGCGATCTCCAGAAAGTTTGGGTATAACATTCATGGTCGCATGGTTCACGTCCCTTTGCCATGCGAAAACTGCTCATTAAATACAATAGTAATAGTAATGACTGGTTGGTAACTTGAAGTAGCTATAAGTCGTTTCCATGATGGGTTTTCTGAAGATGGTTATAATGCACGAGCACGTTGCGCTTTCATGTCGATGCTGGCACTGCTGGAATTTTCACCCTGGTTTTGCCGCATGAAAACGTGCGTTATCCTGATGTACAAGTACAGAGCTGTCTCGTAACTACTAATATCAAAAAACAGCGGTGGTAATACAAAAGAGTACAGCATAGTATGGGTATCAATTCCGTATTCAAATCGTAGAACCAAACGAAAGAAAACGCGCCTGGAAAAAGTAAGCAGTCCAAAGTACATGTACCATGGTCGTCCATACACCCATCAAAATCCACCCAAGCAGCCCTCAAAATCCAGGGACGGCACCGCGAAATGACTATGATCACGTATCCGGTTTGCACCGTTCACCTTTCTAGATCCCTCTGAGTTGTGATGTCTATGTGACCTCCGACCTCCCTGCTTCTCTTTCAAAGACGGCGAATGTGCATGAGGCAAGAACGAAAGTGCGGACTCGAGCTCCTCCTGGGAGTGCGAGTAGGGTAACATCGAATTGCTGGTATGACGTGCTGAAAAGTGCACGGATATAGGTGGGGTGCAAGACATGGGATTGGGCGGGGTCCTTATAGGACCATCAGACTCATCTGATTCTGATGAAACATCATAGGGAGTGTGAAGAATGAGCGCAGGAGTAGCACTTGGTGGAGGGGGGTAACCTGATGACTCTATCGAGCAAACTTCGAACGCGCGAGGGTGGAAGTAGCTCCCTTTGAGGCCGTCCGCCCGATAAGGGTCGGGATAATAACAGGAGTACGCAGTCTCTATGAATTCTCTTTCATGGCGACCCGGTAATGCGCAGTTATTGGGAGGTACGACCACAGGTGTGCGATCGTAGGCTGACGCAGAGTGGGTTGTGAACGTCGAGGTTAGGGTCGGCGTAGGTGGGAAGTGCACATGTGGGGAACGCAGGACGGATGAACATGCGGCAAACGGGAAAGGCTCTGGGAATTGGTGCTGATTTGAATGATCTGGGTGTTTGAGGATAGAGCGCGGCGACATGTACACCTTCGAGCTGTAAAGAAAAAAGAAGCCTTCAAGAAGCTTTCGACAACTAGCAAACAGTAAGAGCCTCAAAGCTCAAGTTGAGCAAGACGGTGAGAGAGCCAACTCAGCTTGGGGCAGCAAAACAAGGAAACGCTCCCAGAAATCATTTATAGTATCAGCAACACGCGGAACAAGCTAGTCTCTGAGTCCGAAATGAGAACGGCTTATTACGGTGGGGCAACATCATCAGGGGATGGTTGTTGGAGCCGGCATGAGAAGCCGTTGTTCAACTGAGCAGGGTATCCGGCTAACATCAGCTCTGATGGCGTGACAAAACAAAGACCCCTGGTGATTTATTCCCTTCTAATCCTGACATGTTGAGGCAGTAAGGCACTGGTTCCCGGAAGGGGGCGCGCTTTACTTGTAGTACCAATGGCAGAAAGGACGCACCCATTCACATTCTCACCGATTGTCTCCCTCTGGGTAGACCCTGGCAGACCGTAGTCGAAGGGAGATAGTCCGAGCCGTTTCTTTTCCGCTATGGGCTCGACCCTGTTATGCTTAGTCCCAGTTTTGGGCGGGTATGTGTGGCAGTAGTAGGAGGAGGAGTAGTTGCGATTGATGGATCCATGTGACTGCAAGCCAGCTAACCAGTTCAGTTGGCGTGACCATAGCCGTTATCTATCGTTATCATTCATGCCACCCAAAACCCTGGTACTCTTTCTCTTCCCTTGTCTATCATTTCTTTACCCCACAAACCTTGTTGTCGAGGATTGGCGGAGTGACGTTTATGATAGGTAACAGGAACGACCTATAGATACACATATATGTAACGATCGTCTCCGTGATGCGGCATTGCAAGTCGGGTCCCAGTCGACGACGAACAACAATAAAAAATACAAGATTTTTATTGATAAGTGTGATGTAACCCGCCAAAAACATGTCTCCTATGTAGACCATGGATTTGTACTAAAACCATTACCAGTCGCTTTCCTCGGTTCCGTGGGAGTACTCCACGGATCAAACGTGATGGTCCCATCCGGAGAACCAAACGACAACGATGTCGAGGCAGAAGATGTCGAGTATGTCCCTAGCGGACTGCGTGAGTAGGGTGATTGGGCTGTCGATGAAGAGCCCATGACGTCCCCAAATGAGAGTATCGGGTCTGTTGACATTCCGAAGGGGTTTCCAAATGCAGTACTTGAGGCGTTTCCCACCGCAATGGGGGGAGACCATACCGAGCCACCACTCCCACCAAAAGATATCTGAGGTCGTTCTGGTGGTGTCATTGCAGGGGAATAAGAAGGGACGCTTGAGAAGGAAAAGCCGTTTGCCGCGGAAGGCGTCTCTTGATCGTCTCCTCGTGAAATCCCAACTTTCATGTACGGATCCCTATCCTGGAGTGACAGTGAGGTGGCGAATGTAGCGCTCAGGTTACTAGGTGAGCTCCGGAGCGCAACATCAACATGCGTATCCTCGTCATAAGGGACTGGTTTCACAGCGCCCTGCACAGTTTCAACTCGACTTGTCGATGGTAGTGGAACTGAAGCGGAACATGATGTTGGCAGCGGTGCTGAAGCAAACTGATTCGGGTTAGGCTGGACCACGAGTTGTTCGGGATGACGCTCCACTTCCCCAACAATCTCCTTTATGGCAGCCAAATCAAAACCAGCATGGACAGGAACGCCAGGTGTGGAGTCTGATGAACGTTGCTCGGGTGGCGTGGATGTGGCGTCTCCAGGCGGAGTGGGTGTGGCGTCCGCAGGAGGGGAGGGACTAGTCGTCGTATCTATCCGAGGCGGAAGGTCATCGTATTCAGATTTGGACGACATATTCGACGGTCTTCGTCTCGAGGAACCAAGCGACGCTGCGGACGGAGGTCGTGAGACTGAGAATGGCGGTAGCGATGACTTTTTCTTGCGCCTCGAGAACCATCCCTTCTTCTGTGACTCCAGTTCTTCGTCCCGTATAACCACTCTATCTTCTTTGAATTCGTGTTCCTGTTGATATGGAATGATCAATTCACAAGTAAATGAGGATATAGACATTCAACACGCACCACAGGTTCATCAAAGTAGTCAGCGGACACCGGGAATCCCAGCTGGTCAAGAATAAGCGGCATAAACGTTCTATAACTCATGTGCCCTGAAATCTTGTCTGTCACGTCCACATTCTCCAGTCCGGGTATACCCTGTATGGGCCTCAGCCCAGCTACAGAACTAAGGCCACCACTAGTTGCTCGGAACAGGTAGTTCAACACCCAATCGTTTTTCGCATACACATTCACGAAGCGCCCGGAGACGACACTGCGTGCACTGTACCATGTGCTTTGTGATGCTGTGAGGGTGGCGCCAAGCATGAAGACGTCCTGAACGACGCCGAAAGCCTTCGCTCTGGCTAGCTCCAGGAGCGCATAGAAAATGACGCGAGCTCCGAGTGAGAAGCCGATAAGAGTGATAGGTCGGACCCCAAGATGTCGTTGCATGAGCAGTTGTGCAAGGACGCTGCCTGCTGCTCTCGCACGATCTAGGGCGTTATTCCAAGGATTGTCGATCAGGTATCCTAGCTTCGTTAGGACTTGACAGCGTAAGATAAGCTTCTGATCGTGGAATCCCAAGCCAATGAGGGCTTACTGATCGGCCATTGGAGAGCACCCATCAACGCGGTCATGGCGGTATGATGTAGCACCGTCTGACCAAGCTGAGTCAGGATCTCCCCTGTTAGAATCTTGAGAGCACTTCCAGTCTCTTGGATCATTTCCGGTTCCCAGAGAACACTGAATACGTCTCCGACAATAGGGTCCAGAACGCTAAATGGAAGTCGCACGTCATCCATCTTGCCACTCATGAATCTAGAAAATCCGTGAGGTATGAGCATGAACAAGGAACCAGAAGATAACAGATCCTACCCAGGCACAGTCAATATGCAACTCACGCGCTTATTATTATGGAGGGGCAGTACATCAAAAGTCCTGACACTTTGAGTCCGTTTGGCCATACCACGTGCAGCAATGCCTGAGCCAGTGAGGACACCCCCTGTCGTGATTACTGCGGCACCTCCTGCCCCTGCAAGGAAACCTGTAGTCCCTGATATGCCAACAGTGGCAAATGCAGCACCAAGGCCTGCCCCGATGACCGGAGCCAAAAGCCCAGCCGATAACCCGATGACAAGACCACCCCCTACGAATGTGATAAGCCAACACTTCCAACGCACAACATCTGTTGTTCACCTAGAGTTGCAAGACCCATCATCATGTACCGCTTCTTCCGAGCAGCTTTCGAAGACCCGTCGATGATTTCTTGATTTTCCAACTTCTCTACGCCTTCTTGAATTTCGAGCGCTTCGGTAACACGGCTCTCAAACTTGACAACATCGATCCAGCCAAGTCCGAGTTTGAGTGCGACATGTTCTAGTAGCACGCGAGAACGCGCGTCATAAACACTGTCCGCAATCAAAACGAGGAACAGGTCGCACAGAACAGTCCACCGAATGTCAAGCGTGACATCCTTGTCGACAGACGAAAGAGTGGTGGTGACACCGGGGATGGAAGACGAGGCGACAGATGTATTTTCCAGGACGCGAGCGGTCGTTTGAAAAGTTGTCGATATAGGTGTTGGTGATCGTGAGGCAGTTGGAGGGGGTACTGGAGATTTTGTGGGTCGTAAATTTATAACCTGTCCCTTATGGAGAGGACCTTCCGACATCTCCTGTTTCGTGGCTTCCGCAGGATCATACTCTGGGTTGGCAATAGTGTGCGTTGTCATCAATGATGGAGCAAGATCACCAGCTTGCACGCCATGAAGTGCAAGGCTGTCTATCATCTTCTGCTCTGGTGATGCGTGTTAGCGTGTATCATTCGTCCAGAGAAGACGGGCGAGGGTACGATTGAAATACCTGCGGTCTCGAGTTCCATGTGGTAATAGAGCCGTCCCATAATCTTTAACGCCCAGAGCTCCATGTTCTGGACGGATTCCTTGAGTTCTTTCCTTTGAACGGTCTTTTGTTTTTGTACCATCTCCTTCGCAGTGAGCGCGCAAAGGCCAACGTAAGCGATACGCTGCGCTTCCGTGAGCATGTTCTTTGTTGTCTGCATTTGACTGAGCGGCGTCATAGCCTTGTCTTCATCGAAGAGGTATAGAGTGCGTAAGTGCACTTCGTCCGCTTCGTCCTCCTCGTCTACTCGCAATCGAGTATACTCATTCTCGTTTTGTTCCGCCTTGGACCGCCATTCGACACCTTCATCATCAAAGTCTATGAGATTCCCTGTCGCGTTTCCAGTGCCTGCTTTAGATGAAGATTTCTTGGGGACGTAGTGGTATTTCTTCTGGTCCTCCTCGTCTAGCCCGCTCGCGAACTCGTCTTCCTTGACCACAGGCATCTCCTGCCAACCGCCTTCGTCGTCGTCGTCAAATGAAAAGGGGCCATTGGGAGTGCCAGTGCTTGTCGGCATCAGGTAAAATGGTCAGGGTTGGTGGTTTTGGTAGATAGTGATCATCAAGCGGATAGATCACCAGCCCTCTTCTAATGAACGAATGCTTCAAGTTGGACATCGGTGAGGTCTATTTCTCGCATTTCCCACGAGTACAGCATATTGGCCTGGGTAGTAATATAAGCTGGTACATTTATTTGGACTTGACATCGAGGTATGCCCGCAAGACCAGTTCTATGTAAAGAAGGCTGCGGCCTTAGGTGAGAGGCTTGCTGGTACCACCTTCGAGTCAGTCTCTGTCGAGCAGACATTAAACGCCTTGTTCACCGAAAGATGATCTACAATTGCGAGGTATAATGTTGTCTATTCACTCAGATTCTGACCCCGATCCAGGTCCACCTTCATCGCCTTTATGGACATCGGTGAGGAGGCGATAAGCGCAAAGTCGGATGCACTCACCACTTGCAATGTCGTCTTGGTCAATGATTGCTTCCACTGACCGAGCAGGTGGAGTCGTCAGGGAAATTACCTCTGTATCATACGAACAGTAGATATTACAAAGGGCCTTGGGTGTCTGGCCGGCCTTGTTGGTTAATTTGATGCTGGTGGGTCATGGTGGAGGTTAGGGTTTCACGACATTCGTTTCTGACAGACAGAACGCACGAATCAACCGCGCCTGCGCTCTCGACGAGTGCAGACACAATTTCCCGCCGAGTATCACGGTCTTGGATCTGGACGGCAAGATGTAAGGGCGTATCTCCTGCGAAGTTCTGGGGGTCAACATCGCAGCCGTCCGCCTCGATGAGGAAGTTCACATTCTCAATGGAACCGCTCGATACCCTGAATTAACTCTCCATAAGCAGAGCATCGAAAGAACCATCCCACCTACGCTAGATGTAGAGCTAATGAGAGGAAATGAAATCAGAACAAATCGGTGACAGCAAGGACACTCTGCGAACGTGTGTTTCCTAGACTACCCCAAGCTTAGCCTGTGGCAGGGGACATGGAAGAGGACAACTTACACATCGATACAGTTGATGTCGAACAGGAAGCTGTCTTCGTCGGCATCCCTGTACTCGGCGCTAGTCAATAGTTCCTCGACATTCCCTTGTTGTCGGGCTGCCGCCAACAACTGTTTATCTGTGAATGTAATTGATCAGACCTTCGCAGTCACGGTGACGAATGAATTGGTCGAATGAGGTCGCAAGGAAATGGGTATCACGCACTGAGGAGACTCCGCTGCTCATCATAACCAGACATTACTAGCAGAGAAAATTCGAAGCTTAGATTACAGATGAAGAGGTAGGTAAATGTACAAAACCAAGGATGCGTTTGGTTGTATGAAACAAGCCTATCTCATGATGTTTGCCAGAGCGTGTTTCTGCAGCTTGTAGCAACTGATGGGTTTGCTTCGTACTCGCATGCCACCCGATTCGAGTACATATCCTCAACTGACTTGACGACCATTCATCGTACACAGACCTGATTTTACATATACCTCAATAGCAATGAATTTCGACTGCGAGGATCCCGTTGGTGGACCTCTTTCTCCCGAGGAATCCAACACTGGCTGATCCTTGTTGTTCTCAGGAAGTCATCTCCGAGGGTCCCATATCAATCGTGACCCGCATCGAGGCTAAGTCCCCCGCTGGCACCCAGTTCATCGCCATCAAAACGTCCACTACGACGCATGCGAAGGAACCCCACGATATCATCAAAGAGGCCCGTCTCCTCGCTCTAGCTTCACACCCCAACGTATGTCGCCTCGCGGGGTTTCATGTACATTTACATTCCTTGATCTCCATCACAGGTCATCCCATTGATAAAGCGGGAGATGTCTCAGAGATCTGACAGTCTGAGTCTTTGGATGCCCTATATCCCTTACTCCCTCGACGATCTCCTCCAGTCATCGAAGTTCTCGCCGCATCCGCTTGTTTCATTTGAAAACTCCCCATCGAGGGCCCCTACCCCGCGAGAGTTACAATTCACCGTACTCGCCAAATCAATCATATTCCAGGTCCTGTGCGGTGTCAGTTATCTCCACAGCGACAACGTCCAAATCGCACATCGGGACATCAAACCGAGCAACGTCCTCTTGACCGCACCCGGATGCGCACAGCTCATCGACTTTGGTATCGCCATACGAGTAGCGGAGGAGCACGCGACACAGGAGGGCGATTTGTGGCCCGAGTCCGTGCATCGGATGTACTTCGAAGTGTCGACGGGGTGTGTATGGTGTGGTTTCGGCTGCTGTAGTCATTTTCTGCTGACTCTTTCATTCGGATGCACGTAGCCCCTATCGCGCGCCGGAACTGCTCTTTGGCCCACGAACGTACGACGCCTTCGCAATCGACTCATGGAGCCTTGGTGTGACGTTCGCAGAGTTCTTCACGCCTCTCCGTCTGCTATGCGGCGATGACGACGACGACGAGGCCCCAGCATCAGATTCAGATTCAGACAGCGACCCTGACAAACCCATAACCCCCCTTGAACCATTCGTCATCCCAAAGGGAACTCGCCTCAGTGCACCTGCGACGAGATGGGCGAGGGATAGCCTCTTTGACAGTAGTCGTGGCGAGATCGGACTTGCTTGGAGCATCTTCAAGACGCGTGGAACCCCGAACGAAGACAACTGGCCTGTGCGTTGGATGCAGCACCTCGTTTCTTAGTCTTCATTCGCTCACCATCTTTTTGTCGGTGTAGTCGTTCCTGAATTTGCCTGACGCCAGCAAGGTATCTTTTATCGATGTCGGAGCTGTGGATCTGGCTCCGCTCTTGCCGAATTTACCTCCATCGGTGTCAAAGATGCCTCTCGACACTAAGACGCATGCGCCATCTACGGAGATGATTTGCTCTCCTCTCGATCTCGTACGCCGTTTTCTGCTCTATGAACCTTCAAGCCGTCTTCGTCCTCCAGATGCACTGTGTCATCCCTGGTTCACCGCTGAACCCGGATTGGTTTTACCTGGGGACTATACCGGACATCCCCCGTGGCTGAACGATTGTAACGGCACGTTTACTTTGGAGAATCAAATTCGTACTCTCGGGGACCTGTTACAGATGGCTGTCGTACGCTGAGGCGGGAGGAAGAAACAGGATCTACACATGATTACAACGATATCAAATACAGACCACCCAATAAATATCAAAAAGAAAAACAGGGACCGTTGTACAGCAGAATCTCATGCAACAGCTACCGGAGCTTTGACTGCACCGAGGGCGTGGTTATCGATCGCGATACCTAGTGCATCATGGATCAGCAACGTGCCTACAGTAGCATATCGAACCTACTTTGAGTCGCATTGGCGGTCTTGTAAATCCCGATGAGACGATGGCTGAGTTCGAACATGTCGTTCCTATACAGCCATTTGGGGTTCTGCACTCTCTGATAGCGAATGCCAGCTTACCTCAACGAGATGATGATGAATTGCGCGTTCTTCGTCCGGTCCTTGATGTAATTTGCGACGATGGACACGTTCCGGAAGTCAAGCGCAGCATCAATCTCGTCCATGAAATAAAGAGGTGTAGGCTGGAAAAAGACAGTCAGGAACCGCTTGGGCCGCATAAAAATATACACCTACTTTGAAGACATGAAGCGCAAACACCAGTGCCAAGGAGCTCAATGTCTGCAAGTCTCATTGCCATCTTCCCGTACAATCAAACACACACATGACATACCTTCTCACCTCCCGACAGGTTAGAGATATTCTTCCAGCTCTTCTTCGGCGGCATCACGCTGAAGATAATGCCCTCTGAGAACGGATCCATGCTGTCGACCAACTCCAGCTCGGCATTTCCGCCCAGAGTAATCATCTGTTTAAGGCAGGATTAGTTTTCCTCTGGGGAAAGGAGTGGATAGAGCTGACCTGGTACATCTCCTTCAGCTTCAGGGAGATCAGACTGAAGCCCGCCATGAACTCGTCCAAGCGTTGTTTCCTGAGACCGTCATACTTCTGCTTCTGGGCATCGCGAGCGTCGGTGATCTGATCGAGGTCTTTGGCACGGCGTAAGAACTCTTCCTCTCGTTTCTTGTAATCCTTCAGAACTGCAAGATTAGGTTTGGCGCTCTTCAATTTCTCTAGGTAAGAAAGAGCGGAGGGTCAACATCACGAACGCAATTTGCAGAAGGATACTGCAAGCCGTACCATCTAGATATTCAGAGTCGGCTACTAGGTTGCGCTTTTTCAACTGGGCTAGTTCTTCGACGCTGTAGATGTGGAGCTCGTTGGAGGGCTGGCACTGCTTCGGTTTCTTCGTCGGGGCTGGCTCCCCTGATTCCTGTTTGACCTGTGGCTCCAAAGGTTCCCCGTCCCCATCCCTGGCTTCTGCTTCTGCTTCCTCTTCCTCTTCATCATCGCTGGAAACACGGTTGCGTTGGTCTTGTATCCATGATGTAAGAGTACACTTACTCGATTTCTTCAAGTCTCAGCTTGTCATGCTCGGTCTGCCAGTGCTGAAGGGCCTCTTCGTTCGCTGCAGCTTCCTTCTTGACGTCATTCAGCTTCTGGGTCAGTTCCATCTACAACCTCGTGAGCGCGCCGTGCCAGTAACATGCATACCAACAAGCCAGCGAACCTCTTTCTCCCTAAAGGCCTGGATCTCTTCCCTCTTCACCTCAAGCTGCTTCTTGAGGGTATCGAGGTCATCCTTCGAGTTCTCCGCCGCCGCCTGCGCAGCATCCACCTTCTCCTTCAGCTCCTCAAGATACCGATGAACCTCGCCAAGCTGCGCCTTCAGCTGCTCCAGCTCCTGATCCACCTCTTCCACGCTCGTATCATTCAAAGCAATTGCTGACGCGTACTTGACCACGTCCTTTTCGGCTTTCGCTTTTGCCACCTCTGCTTTTGTGATCTCGTCGTTGGCGAGGTTGATGTGCAGCTTGATGCCTTCCACCGTGGAACGCTGTTTCAGGAGTCGGGAGCCGCCGATCTCGAGGATCTTCTTCTCGAGGCCTTTGATGGTTTCTTCGATAGCGCCGGATTTTATTTGGAGCTCCTCGAGCTCCGCAGTCGAGGATGCAATCTCCCCCTGCAAGGCGTTAATGCGCGCCATATCACGCGCGTCGGGTTTGCTCTGTGCCCTAGAAACAACCCAGTCAGTATTGAGCACCAAATCACCAATGCCACGTCAAGCTCAAACCACACACTTCAGCTCCTGCACCCGACGTTCAGCCTCCGCCAGCCGCTTCCGCCCATTGGTAACGTCCATCGCCAGCTTCTCGATATCCATCTCCATTTGTGGGCCCGCCAGTGTCAGCCGTTCCGCCTCGCCCTCTAGGGTCCTCAACGCCCGCAGCGCGTCCTCGAGCGTCCTCCCCGCGTCCTCGCTCTCCTGTTCGTACTGCCTCAGCACCTCGGGTCTCACTGCCTCCGATGCCAGCTTGGAGCTCATACCCCCACGCGACACATGGTTCCCGCCACCAGACATGGTCCCCGACGAGTCGATCAACTGTCCAGCAAGAGTGACGACGCGCCACCGCTTCGCACCCCCGAACGCGATTCTGTTCGCCTGCTCGAGGTCGTCGACGACGAGAGTGTTCCCCACGGCTTTGTAAAACGCCGGTGCGAATTTGGGATCTCTGGGCTTGATGAGGTCGAATAAACGGGGCACGTTCTCGGGCGTTTGCACGCGCTCGTGAAGTTTGTCCGTCGCGAGCTTCTCGAGGACCATGAAGGACGCTCGGCCGACGTTTTGTGAGCGCAGGAGGTTGATGCAGGCTTGGCCCTGCGACACGGTGTCGACGACCATGTTGTGGAGGGCGCCGCAAGCTGTGGATACCGCTACGTCATATTTGTCCGGGATAGTTCCGAGGCTGCCTAGGCGCCCCTTGAAGAAAGGTGTGAGTAACTTCTGGGAGGGAGCAAGGAGAACAACTAGCTAGCAAGGGGAAACTTACATGGAAACCATCAATACGCCCAGTCTGCTTGAGACGAGTAAGGTGGTCGAGGACTTTATTCTGCGACGTGCTTGCAGCTTGAGACGCTTTAGCCTCGTCTGTTCTTTGTCGAAGAGATGAAGCCTTCGCACGGAGTTCTTGTACGCGGGCTTGCGAGTCCTGAAGAGATGGCCATGAGCGACAGATGAATTTTCATAGCAGGCGCAAGGTGCTCAAACCTGGAACTTTTTGGCATGAGCCTGCAGCTCTCCCTGCCTCGAAGCCCTCTTCGCCTTCAAGTTATCCAACTCATTGAGCTACAGCACCCGGTCAGTAAACGAGGACGCATACTCCAGGAGCAACGCATGGGATCCTGACCTTTGTTTCTTGTACCGCTTGCTTCTCCTCGAGATCATCTTGCGCATTCTTAACCGCCTCCTTGAGACCTGTAGCCTTCTTCGCCAATGCGTCCCTCTCGCTCGTGGCAACATCAATACTCGCTTGCTTCGCGTTAATCTTGGCGGTCCACGGCTGGAGGTCCTTCTGCTTGGCCTCAATTTGGTCGTGAAATACTTGTGTCTTATCTGTTGCCGTAGGCGTGCGTCAGCTAAAAAGAAACCCACGAGAGAGAGTAAGAGTGTATACGAAGCGAACCTTTCAAGCTATCCCGGATACTCTCGAGAACATCTTCCTCCTTTTTCAAATTGGTCTCGTGCTCCTCAACTTCCACACGCTTCCTCTCGATCCTGGCAGCACTCTCCCCGATCGTGCGCTCGGCTGCCGCTTGTGCATGCTGGTCCTACAGTGCGGGGAGTATGTTAACCACCACACACGATCCACAAGACTGAATATGTAAAGAAAACACCAGACCTCTTGGAGAGCTTTCTTAAGCTTCTTTGCCTTCGTACTTGCATGCTTCCGCCGTTCGTCAAGTCCAACAGCCTGCTTACCATGAGCGGCTTGATCCTTGGCAGCTTCTTCAGCTGCAGCTTTGACTTCCTAGATGCACGTGTGTGATAGATTAATCAGGGGACGGAAGACCCAAAACTAACCTCGTATGCTTTCTCCCGCTCCACAAAGTGCTGCTCTAACATCTCCAAATGGGTAATATCGTCTTTATTCCTCTCCGTCTCAGCGTCTAGCTCTTTTTGGTACTTGGCCTGTGCACGACCATCATTAGTGCGACGTGACGAAACAAAGGGGGGAGGAGAGACAAAAATCCACTCACAATCTGCGCCCCGAACCTCTCCTCATTCTCCAAACACTTCCAAAGGTACCACTGCCAGAGCCTGCTCAGCGCTCTCACGTGGTCATTATATAACCTCAGATAATCAAGCGCTTCCTTCCTCTGTTCCTCCAACGCATTCTTTTCACGCTCGACAATACGAAGACGATTGAGCTTTTCGCTCCGCTCGTCGGATAGCGCTTCCATCGCTGCTAGGGCTTCTTCGATCGGGGCTTTGTAGGAAGAGGTTCCAACGATGTCTTCGAGGTATTCGAGGAGTCCGTCTTCGTGCTCGTTCTGGGCTTTCGGTTTCATCTGTGCGATGGATTCGACTTCGCCCTGGTACACCAACACGCCGGAGTCAATGCGGAGATTTGGAGTCAGATCCGTGATCATAAAAAAGGCGACGCGGAGAAGTGAAGAGTCACCTGCAGGATGAGGAACCGCTTGTGGTCGAGGTCGATCCCTCGTCCTTTGAGGACCGTCTGGACCTCAGTGAAGTTGCTCGCTCGCCCGTTGATCGTGTACTTGCTCGAGTTGTTCTTGTATGCTGTCCGCGCGACTACGAGCTGGGAGCCCGGAACCACCTTGTATGCGTCTGGACCGGGCTTTGAGAAAAGTTACAACGATGCGGGGTAGAAAAGGGGATGAGAAATAATGTACCAAATCCATAATCTCTCGGAAGTGTACCTCGACGCTACACTCGTCGAGATCAGGGTACCGAGCCGAGTTATGGATCAGCTCCGAAAGTTTGCCTTGACGCATCTTCGACGCGCGATATCCAAACACGAACAAGAGAGCGTCGATCGTATTCGACTTGCCTGAACCGTTGGGACCGACGATAGACGAGAACGACTGATCGAACAGAACAGTGTTTAATGCATACATTGAGACTTGAGTGAGCGACCAATATGCACCTTATGGAATGGCCCAATCTCCTGTCTTCCGGCATAACTCTTGAAGTTAACCAGTGCCATTTTGTGAATAACTAGGCGAGCTTTTGGGCCCTTGTGTTCTTCCACGGGAGGCGGCTGCGGCTGGGTTTGAGGTCTGGTTCTGGGCTCCAAAAGTGATCGCTCTTCTGCGTCGACGGGGGCGGCGCGTTTCGGGGTCTGCGATGGCTGACTCGGGGAACTGTTCTTGTTATCATCTCCTCGTTTGATGCGGCGCGGTGTACCCTTGTACAGCTGATCGAAGCCTTCTAGACTGTCCCCGTCGTCATCAGCGCCTGGTTGCTGTTGTAGTGGTACTTTGGGGGTGAGGGCATCTTCCTCTTCCTCGGCCTCGGATGGTTCTGTATTTTTAGGTGTCTTGGAAGTCGGCTTGCGAGTCGGCTTGGACTGGTTTGATGGGCGTTTCCTAGAGGATGATTTTCGGCCTTTACCTTTCGGCACTGGGAGTGCGTCGTCTGAGTATTTATCGTCGTCGGTTCCCACCGCTTCTCCTTTGTTCTCTTCTCGTTCTCGTTCTGTCTCTTCCTCCACGTTACTCTCTATCTGCGTGGGTTTGCGGGGTGAGCGAGTATTTTCCTTTACTGTTGAAAGTGGAGGCTTCGCTGGGGGGCGGCGAGTTCGGGGGGCGGGACCAGGTTCTTCCTCCCTTTCTTGCACTTGTCCCTCATTGTCATCATCATCCTCGACCACTCGACGAGCTGGTCTACCCCTCCTCCCACGCGCAGCACGTTTCGGTGCCTCCTCCTCATGTTCATCCTCGTCATTCTCGACAGACTTGCGCGATTTCTTGCTAACTGGGGGAGCCTCACTGCAACGTTCCTCCTCTTCCTTTTCCTCCTCCTTGACCTCCTTAACCTCTTCACTGTCCCCGTCGTCATCTTCCTCCGTCTCAGGCACCTCTCTCAGCCTCCCCCCTCCCCTCGCCGACATCCTAGTCTCCCTCATTGTAGCCGTGCCAAGCCGCGCCTTCGAGGTCGAAGTTTGCTTGCGTCCCTTAGAGGACGAGGACGGTGTAGGCTTAGGACGAGACGTGGATGAAGGTTTTGTGAGGTATTCCTTCTCCGCTTCTGTCTCGTCGGCTGCGATAGACTGACCGCGTTTCCGTTTTGCACTTGTAGATTGGGATGAGGTTGTGCTCTGTGCTGGTACTATCTGGGGTTCGACGGAGGCGCGTGTAGAACGTGAGGATCGTCGTGGAGGCATACTGGAAGCGTATAGATTAAAAAATGACTGGATGTTAGAACGTTCACCCTCGACGGTACGCGAAGTGTCACAAGTCACGAGACAAAGACATACACGTGATTCGTCACGCTGAGGACCACTGACTGTGCGAAAATGATACTAGCACTGCGGAAAACGAGAAAATGACTGTATCCAGGTAGCGTACAGATAGAGGTTATTTGCGGATGCAATCCAGACCAAGGCAAAGTCCCCTATCTCGGCCAGATGATTTCTGGAAAGATGCCATTTACGCACGTTGACCAGAGTCCAGTCAGTGTTTGTACTTTGATCCACATATCTAACTGTCATGAGAATCCGGAAGATGGATAGAATGGACATAGAGAGATACTATCCGTTGCATTTAGATACAGTTCAAGCATAAATTAAGTCTAGTTAGGTTACAGGTAGGCACATGCAAATCCTGCTAGGATCCTTCTCCCCCTCCCTGCTCCCCAGAATGCCTGCTCATTGCCCCCCTCCTGCCCTCTCATTGTAAACCATCATGGTTCAAGCACCTGGGCAGTTTACTATGCTGCCAGAAGGAGCTGCATGTGTAGATACAAACATCAGCAGAGCACAAGGACCAGAATGTACAGCTCTCACCATTACTGGGTACCCAGAACTAGGACAGCTCCTTTTCATGTTCTGATTCAATAGCACTCAGATCATCAGGGTCTGAAATCAAGTAATGGAAATGATAGATATGCAAAAGAAACACCAAGCTACCTATGACCCTGACTTTTTTTGGTACTGGATATGTTGTGAGGATAGCATTTGAGCCACTTTCAATGGGTACCCACTGCCAAACTGGATTTCAATTAAAAGCCCTGTGTGATGGTTGCAAGGTTGAATGCTGGACTTGCCGGTTTCCTGTTGAATAGTGGCTGGTACATTCTGAGGCCTTGATATGGATAGTTTGACTACAGCAGGTTTGATCTCGATGGTCTAGGTGAGACTTTTGTCAGTTGAGTGCAAACACACAAACAGAGATATTGTACTTACCAATGGGCCAGGGAACTGTGGCTCGAAGGTCATATGAAAAGTCTCAGGTCCAAGGGGATGCTCGAGCAAGAGGATGTTGAAGACATTGGGCATCATGCAAGTTTTTGCTGATTAGTGAAGCACCACAGTGTCACATCCCGAAACTTCCCTAACCCATCCGGCCCAATTCCGAGCCCCTATGACCAAATCCCGAATCCCGGCCCTCGGACTTTACCTTAGACAATTTCTCTTTCATCGGACATTCCGAACCCCATACTTCCCATCCCGGACTTTCTGCATTCCCATCCCAGACTTTCTGTATTCCCGTCCCGGACTTTCTGTATTCCCGTCCCGGACTTTCGTATTCCTATCTTGGTTATCTCTTGACATATGTCACTTTCCTTTGACACTTCTTGACATTTACAGTTCCTATCAATAATCCCCTTCCCCCTTGCCTCGCAATTATTGCGCTATTGCCTTCAGCCATTATTCTCTCATTCTGATGCCATTCCAATTCATTCCTTCCTTTCTTCCAGAAACCTGAAACTCCAATTCATCCGACAATACTTTAACATCTTTATATCTTCCAGACTCTTCAGTATATAAACCTGCAAGTACTCTCTGATATTTCCTTAGTTTGAATATCAACTAAATCCCGTTCTTTCCTGATCCCCTCTGAACTTCCTTGGTCCTTAAGTTGATCTTAGGATTGATCTCTATCTCTGACCCTCCGCTCTGAAATCAAGGAACAGAACTCATACAGGGGCACAGCACATAAGCTGAAGCTGAAGTTTCTTACCACTCTGACCCCCCTCAGGAATTCCCGCCAACCCCGCTTTCTCTGCACTCCGGACAATCCGGGAATTCCAGGAACAAACCCAGACTTAACAGATGTCATAAGATGGTCACATGACGAAAGTAAAATCAGTTGTGAGTAGGTCATGTGACTAGTCATGTGATTATGGAAGAAAGGAAAGAAATATAAAATTTGTAACACTACCCCTGTTTAGGTTTTGACGTTCAGGCAAGACCAAATAGAATTAGAGTCTGTCATATTTTCATAGGGAGCAAACAGCACATTGAAAGGAGCTTGAGCCATGTGTAGACGCCGAGGTGCATTGGGCTTCCTAAAATAGAAGTTACAAACTACGTCTTTAGCGTTGTCAAGATGGGATTCTGGTTCCCATGTGTCTTTGTCATCCGAAAATCCTTTCCACCGGCATAGGAATTTGAGTTTTCCACGTGTTAAGCGGGAATCCAAAATGAAGTCTACTTTGAATTCTTCTTGTCCATCTTTGGTAACTAGTACCGGGCCGGGTTTATCAGACTTCTGCCCCAAAAGCTTCTCTTTGTATGGCTTTACCCGTGAGACATTCACAACCGGGTGAATTTTCATTCTATCGAGCAACTTCAATTTGACCACGTTGTCTCTGTGAATAGATATAATGGCATAGGGGCCTAACCACCTCTCGGTCAGCTTGTGAGATGGCTGATCTAAATCAAGGTTTGAAGTGCTGAGCCACACTTTATTGCCTATCTTGTAAGCTGGTGCATCAGATCTTCGTTTATCCGTCTGGGATTTCATTCGATCTTGAGATTTAGATAAGTGGTCCTTTGTGTCCTGCAGCATGTCTTTCATCTCCATTAAGAAGTCATCCAGAGCCGGAATTTTTGCATTAATGGGTTCAATTCCCATTCTCGGATGATAATTTCAAAAGGAGATTTCCCAGTCACAGACTGAGCTTTGCTGTTGTAACTGAACTGCGCCAAAGGCAGCCAGTCAGACCATTCGTTTTGCTTCTCCACCATGAAGAGTTGTAAATATTGTTGGAGATCTCGGTTGAGTCTCTCTGTTTGTCCGTCAGTTTGGGGATGGTAAGCAGTACTCAATTTCAAATTGATGCTGAGAGTTCTCCCCAATTCCTTAGATACTTTGGAAGCAAATTGTGGTCCGCAATCCGAGACCATAGAGGTGGGAAGTCCATGGTGTTTCCAGACATGGGTTAAATAGAGTTTTGCTGTCTCGAGTGCAGAGATAGCCTTGATGCAGGGAATAAATATACCCTCTTTGGAGAAACGATCTACTACCACTAGGATAGAATCAAAGCCATTCGAGGTGGGAAGATCCGTGGTGAAATCAACAGATATATCCATCCAGGGTCCTTTTGGAATCAGCAGTGGCATGAGTTTACTAGCTGGCACTTTATTAGTCCCTTTAAACCTAGCGCATCTGTCACAACGGGAAACATAGTTTAAGAGTCCTGGCCATGTGAATGACCGTTTAAGCAACTCCACGGTTTTTGCTTCACCAGAATGTCCAGCCACATATGTGTTGTGGTGCTTTTTTGTGATAAATAGCGTAATACTTCGTCATCTGGGACGAAGATCTTGCCACCTTGTAGATATAGTCCGTGAAGTTTTGAGAGATTGTATTTTTCAATTACCGCCAGGGTAACGTTTTTGGATTTTTCTTTGATTTTTGTGATAATGTCCTTTTCATATGCTTCAATATATATCGCTTTGCATGCCGCACCTATCCACTCTGGTTTTATCAGAGTCACCACCTTGTTGTCCGAGTCTATGCCTTCCGCATGATCTATGCGACGACTAAGCGCATTGGCTTTTCCCATAGATGCCCCAGCTTTGTGGATTAACTTGAAGTTAAAGCGGCTCAGGTAAAGAGCCCATCATGCCTGCCTCCTGTTTAAGTCCTGGGAAGACATAAAATATTGAAGGTTCTTGTGATCCGACCAGATTTCGAACTGGTGTCTAGAACCTTCTAAATAGTGCCGCCAATCCTCCAGGGATCTGATAATTGCTAACATTTCTTTATCGGCGATTTGATGATTATGTTCCTGCTCATTCAGGGAATGACTAGAATAAGCGCAAGGGCGCCATTTCCCATCTGAGCATTCCATAGATAGTACTGCTCCTGTGGCAAAGTCCAAAGAGTCGCATTCAACTCAGAAATGAGAGTCGTTGTCTGGATACACCAGGATTGGTGCGGTTGTGAAACGTGATTTAAGCGTGTCAAACGCCTGTTGTCGTGCTAGTGTCCATTTGAAAATAGTGTCCTTTTTGGTGAGATCGTTGAGGGGCCGAGCAATTGTAGCAAAGCCTTCGATTTATCGACGGTAGAAGTTGGCCAGACCAAGGAACGTGCGAACATCCTTGACCTTGGCAGGGACTGGCCATTCCAACAATGCTTTAATCTTGGATTTGTCCATGCGAATACCTTCTGTAGATACGATCATCCCTAAGAAGTCAACCTCTTTGACCAAAAATGTGCATTTTTCAGGTTTAACAAATAGATCATGTTCTTTCAGCCGTTGAAGAACTTCTAGAACAATCTTTTCATGTTCCGCAGGATCATCCATTTTGGTATAGATTAGGAGGTCGTCAATATATATGACTACTACACCATCCATGTCAGCGAAGATTTCGTTCATCATTGTCTGGAACGTGGCGGGGAATTACAAAGTCCCAAAAACATAACAAGGGGTTCGTAGGCACCTTGGTGGCAAACAAAGACTGCTTTCCATTCGTCTCCTTCCTTAATGCATACATTATTGTATCCCCATCGTAAGTCCATTTTTGTAAATGGTTTAGCTCCCTTTAGCTTGTCGACAAGCTGTGCGATAAGAGGGAGTGGGTAATTGTTTTTGATTGTCCATTCATTTAAATATCAGTAATCTTGCACCATGCGCTTCTTACCGTCTTTCTTTGGTACAAAGAACATGGGACGTTTGCTCTGATTTGGAGGGTCTGATATAACCCTTAGCTAGCTGTTCGTCAATGAACGTGTTGACTTCTTGCTGCTCCTCATAGGACAAGGGTATTGTTCGTCCTTTCTTCAGCACCAATCCTTCCTTCATGTCAATAGCATGATCCCATGGCTTCTTCACTGGCATCCGCTCTGATGCTTTCTTGGAAAATACCGATAAATAATCATGATAAGCCTTTGGAACCAGTTCCTCAGGTGTTTTGTCCTTGGGTTTGTCCATATAAACTTCCCTAAGAAGTTTGTATCCCTGAATTTCCTGGATTACTTCTGTCCAGTTAATCTCTTTTTTCTGTTTTTGGTATAATTTACACGTGTCCAGACACTGTGAGAGTGTAACTCTACCTGTTGACCAATCAATAGTCGGGTTGTGCCATATGAGCCATGTGAACCCTATAATCACCGAGGTTCTGCCGAGGTTGGTTACTTCCGCCTGCACCAACTCTGTGTGACCATTATAGTCCATCGTGAACTCCGTGGCATGGGTTATGTTGCCACCCTGGTTCTTGGTTCCGTCTACGTTAAATACAGGAATAGGCCTTTCTGTTACGAATTTTAATATTTCTTACTTCTATGATCATGTGATTAGTCACATGACCTTTTCGCAACTGCTTTTACTTTCATCACGTGACCTCTTTTACTATGACATCATGCCTCACAACTTATGCATGTATGTTCTAGTTCTTTCTATATGACATCACTTTCTTCTCTAACATTCTATGACATTCTACGATACTCCACTATGACATCATATGATGACTGATAGCTGACTCAGACACTTTAGGGTAGACATTTAGTTAGCAGTATATAAGATGCAATATAGTGACCAAGGAACTCCAGTTTAGTTCACTTGGGTCTTCTCCTACAGACTACGAGTTTGGGCTACCCTCAGCCTATTCTCTCAAGTCCCACTGCTTTGCAGAGCGGGTTACTGAGAGCCTTTTTATCTCTCTTTCGTTTGAGCTGGGTTCATCTCTATCTCTTCAAGTGTCACTGCTTTGCAGAGCAGCATACTAAGTCTTTTGTCTTTTCTTGGTTGAGTGTTGTTCCTAGGACATCACTTTGTGAATCATCTGTGGTGCTTCACTTTCCAGGCATTGTAATGGAAGTCCATTGTCTTGAGCCCATTTTCGATCCACAAAAGTATTGTTGGCTTCTGAATCGAGAAGAGCGCGTGTTTTTAAGGTTTTCTCCTGGGTCTGGATTGTGATGTCCAACAAGATTTCTCTCTTGTGTGACACGCTCCGTACCAGTATTTTCTCTGTGTTTTCATATATATCCTGAGTAATTGTAGGTTCCGATATTTTTTTGGGTTTTATTAAAGAAGAATTAAGCACAGGATCTTGCCTGCCAAGCTCCACCTTTTCAGGCAAAGACCCCCCTTTGGGCCGTGAAGGCTTATTTCGTACGCAGATACTACAGTCACAATAACTACCCTGCTGTCCTTCAGGCACAGCATGAACCCGTGAATAACTACCAGAAGATTCTTCAGTCTCTTCTTGTCCCAGAATAGAAAAGCAATTGTATGTAGATAAAGATTTTTTTGTTGGTGATAGTCCCTGAACACCCAGTTCGTTCAGCGACCCTGACCTTTTCCCTGAGCCTTGAGCTCGTTCACATGCATATCGGCTTTCATAGCCTCATAGTCCATTCCTGCGACTGGATTAGAAGGGGGAGGAGCTGTTCCTTGCTCTGTGCCTGTAGCACGTATGTCCCTTCCTTTCCCTTTTGACTGTCTACAGTCATTTTTGTGATGTCCTCCCAGCCACTTGCATTCTCCGCAGGGGTTCTTGGGTGCCTTGCAATCGTGCACCATATGTGGTCCCCCACAGTTAAAGCACTTGCCCTTTTGGGCAGCGTCAACATTCATGGGCTCCCCGTGTCCACCATAAGTCTTGCTGCCAGAAGAGGCAGAGGATTGTTTAGCGTTGTTGAACCAGGTGCTTCCCTGGGTTGAGCTGAATTGGATGTTGTAAAGTTCTTGGGCACGCCCAATTTCCCTGATAGCAAGGGCTGCCTCTTGGATTATTGTCTTTCTTTGTCCCGTGACGTACATCTGCTTAATTATTTCGGGTTTGGAGTTTAACTCCAGCAGGTATATGCCATGCTCATCTGAGATCCCAGATAGCGTAATGAGAGAAAGAAATTTGGTGATGTAATCATCCACCCAGGAGCTCCCTTGCTTCATATTTTGCAAGGTTGCCCTTGCCCAATCGACTTCAGTCTGTGGCCGAAAGAATTCAGGGACCTCAGCTTGAAGATCCTTCCATTTTGGCCATGGTTGCCTTTTTGCGAGACAGTCATTCATTCGGGTCTCTGCGTATCGGCCTGCTATTGGACCCTTCATCCTGGTCCAAACTGCACATGCTATTTCTTGGTTTGTTTTGAACCCATCCCAGTTCGAGGTAATCCATACTTGTAGCTTCATCCACCACTCATTGAATTTTGCTCTTTCCCCTTCATATTGGCTGGGGTCAGCCACGAGTTCAAACTTCTTGTTGAACTTTAACTCCTTCGTGCCTTTCTTGTCTTTGACTTTCTGCATTTCCACAGCCATAGCAGTTAACTGATCCTGCAACGCGGCCACGGTGGCATTGAGGTTATCGATCACTTCGGGTATTTCTTGCCGTAAGGTTTAGCGGTGATTCGAGATGAGTGTTGGAGAATTCTTTCTCCTTGAAAATTGAATTGAAGAGGGGGTGCGACGTTAGGGGTGGGAAATCGTTCCGGAATTGGTTGATCGTTTGGATCAAAGGATGATGCTTGTCGAAGGAATTCACCTTCTTCTTCTTTCTTTGGGGCTGGTGCTTGGAGGTATTCGGGGTGGTATAGGTCGTCGAACTCGATCTTTGGTTTGACTACTTCTTCCTTCAGGGGTGTGAGCCTAAGTAAGGCATTCACAACCCAGTCTTCTGAAGGTAAACGCAGAATGATGGAAACATGTAGAAGGGCAGGGGTATCTTGCCTCCACTTCCCTAGGATCTATGAGATCTCAATCTCTCACTAGATCGTATCGTAAAACTATAGTAACAACGTGTTGGCCTCACGAGGACCCTAGATACAAAGATGAACTGAAACTCTTTGAGACGCATGGTCAGATGCCTGTCAGGTTTTCTCGGTAAGATGATGAAGAAGTTTAGTTCAAATGAAGCACCACAGACAACTCGCAAAGCGATGTAGGAACAACACTTCAACCAAGAAAAGACAAAAGACTTAGTATGCCGTTCTGCAAAGCAGTGACACTTAAAGAGATAGAGATGAGCCCAGCTCAAACAAAAGAGAGATAAAAAGGCTCTCAGTAACCTGCTCTGCAAAGCAGTGGGACTTGAGAGAATAGGCTGAGGGTAGCCCAAACTCGTAGTCTGTAGGAGAAGACCCAAGTGAACTAAACTAGAGTTCCTTGATTGCTATATTGCAGCTTATATACTTATACATGAGTGTGCACAGACCAAGCTGTGGACGGGAGGGTTATACTACTTACTGGGTATAAGTGGAAAGTATGATATCATAGTGGAGTGAGAAAGAATGTCATAGAACATTAGAGAAGAAAGTGATGTCATATAGAAAGTACTAGATTATGCATGCATAGGTCGTGAGGTATGATGTCATAAGACAGTCACATGACGAAAGTAAAAGCAGTCACGAGTAGGTCATGTGACTAGTCATGTGATTATGGAAGAAAGGAAAGAAATATAAAATTCATAACAATTAGTAGTGGGGAAAGAGTGAAAGAAGGACTTGGCAAAAAAAAAAGAACAGAGGAGCAGGCTGAAATCCGGATTTATGGATAGTGAGGCCATCAGTACTTGGGGTCTAGTTTGTGTGTGGATAGGCATTATAACAGGTGCAGTACAGTTTGTGGTTTGCAAACACTGTCTAGCCTATGGATATGGATTGGATTAGGGCTGATTTCATTCTCATGCTGTGGCTCCTCCGGTTTCAGTACAGATATGGGTGCTGATGCATTTTGGTTATGGATTTATCAACTGGACTAGTATGATTGGCATCTGGTTAAAATCTCGTTTCCACAGTGACTTGTCACATGTTTGAGCTGTGACAGCAAGTCAATAAGACAAGTTGGTTTCTAATATCAAATTTTCATATATTTTAATTTGCACATTCACTGCAGAAACGAGATTTTATCTGGATATGGATAGCATATAGGTAGCAGTGCAAAATGTACAGTACCTGGAATCAGACAGTTAAGATGAGCAAGTCAAAATAATAACTGAAAAGTTGCACTTTTCTGAGCCTATCTATACTATGAATTATCAAGACAGTTGTGCCAATTTAAGAAAACTTGCCACCTATCTGCAGGCCATTTATGGTGGAAGTAGAATTGTAAGAAGTGCAATAAGACATGAATCATAGTGTGAATCAAGGCCAGTTAAAGTGTAAATTAAGGCTAAGTAAGATGCAGGTAGCATACAGATAGGCACGCAGAACTACTGAGGATCTGCATCAGGAAAATGGTGAAGAAAAGGGTTAGCCATATATAGGATTATCCTTTATAAATACCCTACAATTAACATCAGAATAATACACACCTAGCTCATGTCAGATAATCCAGGACTGGGCAGTTAATATAAATCTATATGATTGGTGTAGATTATCTGCAGTGTCATAAGCAGCACTCTGATTGTGTTTTCATGCATGATCAGTTTCAAAAGGCTTGCAAAAATTATCCAGCACTATCTTCTTTACCAGTGAATATCTTTTGTTCTTTATTTTTTTAATTAAAGAAATTGTTATAGATCATTTAACATCACTCATATTTATCCTTGTGTAAGACATAAGATAATTCTTATTTTGCAAAGAGTATCATAGACTATCATAGACTACCAGCACTTGTAGATGTAATCTAGAACTACAGACTAAGAAAATCAATAAAACATGAAACACTTACAAATAACATCACACACACAAGTTTTGAACTTACCAATGCATGAACCTAAAACTTACCTTGTTGGTAGTGACTCTGACCTGAGTAAGAACTCAGAGACAAGAGTGAGGAAAGTCAGAGAGAAAGAGTTTATAAACTAGCAACTATACAGTACTTACAAACATTTTCCCCACACCTCTGGTTATTGGCAGGCTGTTCAATGATATTCATGATAGGGATAGACAATTGAGCATCAAGATGAAGTAAATTGACTAACAACTCATAGAATATCATTATATATCATTGTGAAGCTTGTTTGATTGGTAAGTGTAACTGATTACCAAATACCATATTGCTGATAACTTAATGGTATTCCTTTTTCAGCATTACAACATGATGATAACAATCTTATCAACTCATATCAGATTGAGTGTTGAAAGATCATGGCTGATACATTTTGTCACATCCCAAAACTTTCCCTACCCATATGACACACTTCCGGCCCCTTATGATCAAACCCCAAACCCCAAGCCCCAGACTTTACCTTAGAAGATTTTCACCTTCACTTGATATCCTGAATCCCGTATTTCCTGTCCCGGACTTTCATATTCCTATCCCAGACTTTCATAATCCTATCTGGGCTATCTCTTGACATATGTTCCTTTCCTTTGACATCCCTTGACATTTACAGTTCCTGTTGATAATTCCCTTTCCCCTGCTTCACAATTATTGCACCATCATCCTCAGTTATCATTTCATCATTCTGACGCTATTCCAATTCATCCTCTTACTATACTCCAGAAACCCGAAACCCCAATTTGTCCAATATACTTTAACAGCTTTATATCTTCTGGACTCTTCAGTATATAAACCCGCCTTTACTCTGTAATATTTTCTTAGTTTGAATATCGACTAAATCCTGTTCTATCCTCCAAAGTCTCTGCTTCACTCTGAAACCTCTCTCAGTCCTTAAGTTGAGCTTAGGATTGTCTTCTGAACCTCTGCCTTGAAATTAAGGGACAGAACTTGCACAAGGGCACAGCACATAAGCTGAAGCCAAAGTCCCTTCCCCCTCTGACCCCCCTCAGGGATTCCCGACCCCCTTTGCCTTTCCCTGTGCTCCGGACTCTCTGGAAATTCCGGGATTGAACTCGGACTTGACAGAAACTGATCATGCATGAAAACACAATCAGAGTGCTGCTTATGACACTGCAGATATTGATGATCTACCCCAATCATATAGATTGACATTAACTGTACAATATGACTGATAGGTTTGATCTATGCTCTCATCCCAGTCCTGGATCATCTGACATGAGCTGGGTGTGTACCATTCTGATGTTAATTGTAGGGTATTTATAAAGGATAATCCTATATATGGCTTGACAAAAACTATAAGAGGGCAGTGATTGCCCGAACTCAGCCGCTGCCAAAGAGGGGGCAAAGAACGACTGAGGAATCCGAAGTAAAAACTAAGTATATATGTATAACAGAGTGGGTGGAGAAGCGCTCGCTAATGATAATGATAATTAGAGAATAGGAACAGGAACAAGAGGAATTTGGAATTAAGTGATGTAAGGAAGTGATGGAGTGTCCCTGGAGGCTTGGGGATGATGACAAGTAAAGGATGATGCAATACAATACGGGTTTGCACGTCTACATGAATTCTGGATCGATTCCGAGTGGATTCCGAGGTTCTGAGATTCCGAGATTCCGAGAGGTTCCGCCTGGCAGTGGAGCAGAGGTAGGCATTCCAGCATTCCGGACATGCAGAACATGGATTCTGACGTTCCGGAAATGCAGGGTTCGTTGTTCTGGTTCTGGAGTTCATTGTATTTTGTCATGGCTAACCCTTTTCTTCACCATTTTCCTGATGAGTCCTTCAATGCATGCCATTGCTGGACTTGCCAGGCTTAGCCACCGACCAGAGCTGCTCATCATTGATGCTTTTTGGGGATGGTACTCAAGGCCATAGAACATACAGGTGATTTAGTTGAAAGGCTACAAATGAAGTGATTACTCACTGATGCTTCCACAAGGGACACCACCACCCTGTCACCAACCCTCAATATGCTGTTAAACCCCTCCACATATGAGACATCCTATAACAAACCAATGTCTTCAACTCATTCTGTTGGACCTGGAAATCGTGCATCAATGCAAGAGTTTCCAAATCAATCCAGTTATTCTCCTCATCTACACCAGCATAGTAGTCTGATGGCATACCATAACAGCACCATTGCTCCAGAGGGGCATCACTTTGTGATTGGAATGATTTGGTGGTGCTGAGGTTGTTTGGATCTGAAATTTATTCGTAATTGATGAGAGATGAATTGAGCATTGAGGGAGAACAAATTATCTTACCTTGAACCAGTGAAACAGACTTGAGTAGTCTGAAAAATATTTGAGGTGTAGACAGTGCACTTTCTGATTCCGTAGCACTTGGATCATTGGGGTCTGAAATCAACTTATGAGTGTGCTGAATATACAAAAGAAAGATTCATCTACCTATGACCCAGATGTTTTCTGGTACTGGATACATTGCAACAATGGCATGTGAGCTGCTTCCAACATGTACTTGCTGCAAGACTGGATTGGAATGAAAAGCCTGTAAAATGGTTGCAAGGTGGAATACAGGACTCACCAGTATCTTGTTGATTAGTAGCTGGTACATTCTGAGGTCTTACAATGGGTACTTCAACTACAGTGGGTCTGATCTCAATGATATTTTTGACAGGTGAGTGCAAACATGCAAACAGAAATATGAAACTTACCAACAGGTCTGGGAATTGTGGCTCAAAGGTCATGTGAAAAGTCTCAGCTCCAAGGGTAAGCTCCAGCAAGAGGATGTTGAAGATGTTGGGCATTGTGTAAGTACTTGCTGACTAGTAGGGAAAGATGGATAGATGGATTTAGCAAGGGAAAAAGGAAGAGTGGTCTGAAATCTGGAGGTACAGATAGTAATGCCATGGGGTCTTGGGGTCTAATTTGCATGCAGATAGCCATCATAACATGAGCAGTACAGTTTGTGGGTTATGAATGCTATCTGGCCAGCAGATATGGGTCGGATTAGGGCTGATTTTGTTCTCATGCATTGGCTCCTCTGGTTTCAGTACAGACATGCTAGTGTGTTTTGGCTACAGTCTTATCAATTGTCCAAGTAAAATTTGTGTCTGGCTAAAATCTCGTTTCCGCAGTGAATAACGATGGCATGCAAATAGAGCAAAATGTTTTTAACCAAGTACAATTATCAAAGTCGAGTTCACGCAGGATGAGGTATCTCTGGTACTTAACCATCAAGTACTATCACCACATTCTTGGCAGCAATTTCATCATGTTATGTATTTCTTTTGCATCAAGTTTGGTACTCATACCTTGTATTTCCTCGATGGCTTTCCTAGGAGCACCTTATAGTACTCGTGTAGACCATGTTTTCCTTTGGAAATGTCATGCAACGCTACTACGATTATGTAAGCTGGCTGTACGAAACGGGAAAGCGGTACTAATACATGAAACTCAGTCATGAAAAGCGAAAAGTTTGAGTAATAGGTTGGGCTATGTCAAATTTCTTTTGGACTAGCTTAAAGTTTGTTCCATTTGGCTAATTTCCGTTTCATTTGCCAATTGACCGTCAGCTGAGGTCGTTCTAGGGCAGACCTTCAGTTCTTTTCATTGATCAGCATCCAGGTTGGAGATCATATCGTAGTATCAATGCAACGATATCATCTACTGGTAGTAGTAGGCATCGACAACTCCAGCTTCGAGTTTTTTAGTCTCAGGTAGGTGACTCTGTTAAACTTTGTGGATTTTACGGTACAATTTCTCATTTTGAATGTGGCGTGTTTGCGATCGGAGGCGGTCCGACGGACCCAGGAATATTCAATTTTTTACTTTCGCTTGTGGGCAGTTGGCGGCAGTCGGCAGTGGCGTGGGCCGATGTGGGTGCTACAGCCTTGTAATGAACTCTCCCTTTCCAAATGGCAGCAGTTCTCATGCTACCTCCGTCGGAACATGAGGGGCTAAATATTAACATGGTTCAGGTAGGCCACCGTAGCTTTGACCTACTCACACCATGCAACTCCAAGTACCGGCGCTACCAGGCAGAATCCCAGGTACATCTTCCAGCCTTATAGGCATTGTCGTCGCCGCCTTTGTTATTGTGAAGTTGTCCAGGCGTATAAACGTACGTGCAAAGCGCTGTCTCTCTCACTCTCGAGCTTACGTTTCCTGATCAGTTGGATGCAATTCCGACTGTAGGATCGAGTACCTGGCTAGGTTCCTGGTGGGCTGGTATCAGATATATGACCAATGCACCAGAAGTGATCCAAGAGGGTTATAAGAAAGTGCGTTCGCTGCACAACGTCTTTGCAAAAAAAAATGTGAACTCACGATATTTGCAGCACAAGGCTGCGCCATTCAAGGTTGCATATCTGTACAGTTGGATGGTCGTCGTGAGCGGTCGCGAGCTCTTGGAAGCAGTGCGCAAGTCTCCTGAGGACGAGCTATCCTTTCTGGAGGCAACAAACGACGTGAGTCACAGGTCTTCTTGCGAAGATGTGTTCTTACCGAGGGTTATCCGACAGAGTTTGAAGGTCGAATACACGTTGGGTCACCAGATTCATGAAAACCCCTTCCATATCCCAATCATTCGCTCGCAACTCACTCGAAATCTCGGGATCTTATCCCCTGATATAAGAGATGAGATAGTTACGGCATTCGAAGAGATTTTGGATCTCAGAGGTAATGGTGAGCCGCAGTTCATGGTCATTAGTATTGGGCATTCACTGATGCAAGACGGGTGCAGAGTGGAAGAGCGTACCGGCACTCCAGATTGTCCAGAACATCGTCTGCAGAACGAGCAACAGGATATTTGTCGGTCTTCCTTTGTGTATGTAACCTGTTTTCCATGCATTTCTCGTCTTTCTAAGCTCTCGTGATTCAGGCCGTGATCCCGATTGGGTGGACCTCAACATAAAGTTCACTCTAGATGTCGTCAAGGGTGGAATCATAATTGGGCTCTTCCCTAACTTCTTAGCACCGTACGTTACGTTCATTTATATGTTCTAAACCTGAACTTTCTTTTCGACAGGCTCGTCGCACGGTTCATGACGAGTGTCCCTGGAAGCACCAGGCGCGGTATGAAGCACCTTGGTCCGATTATCGAGGAGCGATGGAAACACATGGACGAATACGGAAAAACGTGGGCCGATAAACCTGTCCGTCGTTCCCGTTCCCTGCTGGCGAGGTAACTCACTGTTATTCTGGTAGAACGACTTTCTATCATGGCTGATGGACGAAGCAAAGGGTTCGGAGCGTTCTGTGAAGGAGTTGACGCTGCGTATCTTGGCGGTTAACTTTGCTGCTATTCACGTGGGCGACCATTTACTCTCATAACGCTCGGAGCTCACCTCGTCGGTCTGTGCCATAGACATCTTCGAACGTAAGTCCAACATGTCGTCCTGATCCGGTTTAATCACGGCTTGCATTCCAGAGTTTCACTCAAGCGCTCTATCATCTGGCAGCGAACCCACAGTACATGCAGCCACTCCGTGAAGAGGTAGAGTCAATCGTCGCACGGGAGGGCTGGTCGAAGGCAGCACTGGTGAAGATGCGCAAAATTGACAGCTTCCTGAAAGAAAGCCAACGAATGGAGGGAATCGGCTCCCGTAAGCTCGCTTCACATTCGTCCACGGCGAAGCTTATCGCTTCGTCTATCAGTGAGCATGACACGGAAAGCCATGAAAGATTTCACGTTCTCAGATGGGACGGTGGTACCGAAAGGAGCAACCGTCTCTGTCGCTGCTCGACCTACGCATCTTGACAACGAAAATTATGACAACGCGGACATGTTTGATCCTTTCCGATTTGCCAACATACGTGACGATGAAGGAGAGGGTACCAAGCATCAGTTCGTCTCGACGAACCTCGAATACTTGGCATTTGGGCACGGCAGACACGCGTGGTCTGAACTCTCTCTCTTCCTCTCTCCATCTCATAATCTCTAATCTCGTGTTTGGTGTATAGCCCAGGTCGGTTCTTCGCCGCGAACGAGCTTAAAACCATGTTAGCGCATGCCGTGGTATCGTACGATATCAAGTTAGAGGATAACGCTACTCGGCCGCAGAGTTTGTACATTGCCAATGCGATTGCGGCTCACCCTACTGCGAAGGTCATGTTTAGGAAGAGAGCTCATTAATCTTTTCAGTATTTAGGCTTTGGTGGTATATGTATCTTATCTTGTGTTGTGTTCAATGTGCAGGTCGCTCATTGCAAGTTCTGACAACACGTTTTGATAGGGGGTCATACATCATGCCTGTATATATTTGGGGACAATGTCACGATGACATTGTCCGCAGGTGTTACACACGCACCAGATACAAAAATCATTAATAAATATAAATATCACTGCCTGGGATCCCCTACCTCACAATCCTCCCACCCCTCCCCAATGCCCTCCCAAACATCCCACTTCCGCCCGCCCAGCCACTTCATCACTCGCTCCTTATCCCTCTCCTCCCTCCCCTCCTCCACATCTTCAAGCACCCCCTCCCCCACGCCAAGCGCCCCCAGGGCCACCACAGCCCACCCAATCACCATCATCCCCGGTGGTCGCTGCTCCCCCACACTCGCAAGCGCACTCTCCACATCCCCCAGTGTCGACGCCACCACCCTCTGATCAGGCATCGACCCGCGCTCAATGATTGTGATGGGGGTACACACGGGGTACGCGGCGCCGTCTCTCCGTCCCTGGCACTCACGCCCGACCAGCGCCCGCACGACCTCCCCAAGCCGCGCAACCCCCATCAGCACAAGCACCGTCCGCCCTCGCTCGTACCCCGGCAGCTGCACCGCCCTCCCCTGCCTCCCCACACCCGTACATACCACAAACGAGTCCGCAACCCCTCGGTGCGTCACAGGTATCCCTGCAAACATGGGCGCAGCCAGCGCAGAGGATATCCCCGGAATGACGACGGGAGGGTACCCACGCGAACGGAAGTAGATGATCTCTTCTCCGGCGCGGCCATAGACTATTGGGTCGCCCTGTTTTAGCTAGACATGTATGCGAATTGAGTATGTGCATATCTCGAAGAGAATATGCGTACACGAACGACGGTCAACCCCTTGTTCGCAGCCTCCACAGCAGCCTCCATCATCTCCGCCTGTGCACCATCTGCATTACCGGGGAACTTGCGTGCAATGCGTACCTCGACATGAGGCGGAATGAGCTCCAGGACAGCAGCTGGAACGAGCTTGTCAGAAAGCACAAGATCAGCATATTTCGTGAGCGCGTTGTGTGTCGCGAGCGTCAGGAGGGATGGGTGGCCGGGGCCAGAGCCGACGAGGAGGATGCGGCCTTTCTTTTGCCTGGGAGCAGCCAGGGCTAGGTCGAGTCCATGGTGTGACTTGTTCTCTTCGGTGGAGTACGCAGGTGCAGCAGTGCCCTCCGCATGAGAAGGCAACCCGACTCCCCCGTCCAGAATCGCCCGCATCTCGGGTTCCGTCATGGCCGCAAGCCGCGAGATTGGCCAGTACTCGCTGACCTGTGCGACCCACTTCATCTGGCGTCTAGCAGCCTCAGTTCTGCTTTCTTCTTTGTCTCCATTGCTACTGCCCCGCATGAGTACGGGTCGATTGGGAGTCATCACACTGCTGTCCTCGCCCTCTTCTCCATCGCCTTGGACGTCCCCTTCTACGGGGCACTCATGTTCTCGCGCAAGTTCCTTCGCCATCTTTCTCAGCCGCCCAACCTTGGCCACAGCAGCACCGACCTCCTTCGCCAAGCCCGCCACAATGTCCCTGCGCACCCTCCCCCCGAGTCTGCACCCCTCTCCATTCGTCGTCACCCCGACCTGGAGGGCGGTCTTCGCACGCGTCACAGGGTCCACGAACCGGTGTGCAGCCGCGAACGCAAAGTCGCAGAGCTCGGGCATGTCGGTGACGTTGATGGATATGCGGTGCGTGCGGCAGAGACGCGCGAGGCGGCGTGCACGGGATATCGCGGGCGATGGTGAGAGGGTGTCGGTGATGCACACGAGGGACACGTCGGGCGTTTCGGTGAGGTATCTATCTAGTGCGGATATGTCCCTGTCCATGTCTGACAGGGCCCCCCGTCTGGCTGTTGACTCGGGGTCGGACGGGGACGGGGACGTTGACGGGGACGGTGATGGCGATGGCGATGGCAACGGGGAAGCGGCGACGGGCAACACCCCCCAATCGACCACGTTTACCTGCCCTCGTTCCGCCCTCCATTGCAGTTCATCACAGACAGCGGCCAGTCCGCCGTGCACGAGCACCGTGACCGCCGAGTCTGCCTCGAGCGCTGCATATGCTCTCGATGCCGCCAATGCATCCCCTCCCACGATCAACATCGTTTTTTTGTGCATCCTGAAGGAGAGAAGGAGGGATGCACCGCGTGTGGGTGGTGGGAACGGGTCCATCGTTTCGTTTCGTCTCGTCAGTAGCTAACTGTTGGAGTTAAAAGTAAGTACTTGAACACTGCTGAAGGGGGGGGAGGGTATGAATGGGAAAACAGTCGACTAGTCCACGTAGTGAGATGTCAACATCCATATATCCTTGGGACCAGGTCACCAGATGCCACAAGCCCTGACGTTGATCATCTCAGCGTGATAATGAGCAATGGCTCGATTATGTCAGCACCGAATGACAGCGGTCAGTGTCTCACGACAAGGGTCAGCTCTGCCTGCAGCTGCACCGCGTCAATGCAGCTCGTGGATAACGACACCGTGAGCGATCTGCCCCGCGAACGACCCACACCCATACATGCTCACACCAACACCCGCAGTTCATCAAACACCTGTCCGCGCTATTCGAGTCCACAAAAGACAAGGGGAGCGCGATATGGCTCACACATAAACGCCGTCCGTGCCTTCCCCCCCCCCCATCTAACCCACCCACCAATGACCACCACTGACCATACAGTAACACACGATGGCGAAGACGTCAAGATGAGCGACGACACCACAAGCACGCAAGAGTACCCTTGTCTCATCCGCGCCACAGACGGCAAGAACGCCAACTTCTCGACCCACGTGAGTTCCCCCCCCCCAGCTCAGATCGAGCCCCCATCACTGCATCTCATCCTCCACATGATCTAGGTCTCTTCCGCCGACCTAGACAAATTTCACACCGCCTACGGCACCCTCCTCAAATTGTCCTTCACAACCCTCCGCAAGCGTGACAAAAAGCGCGAAAAACAGCGCGCTGAGCAGCTCGCAAAACGTAAACAGCGCATCGCAGAGCTTGTGATCGTAAACGGCCCAAAACGCGGGAACGGGCGGCGGAAGCGACAGAGACAGGTCAAGGCGGCAGCGAGGCAGGAACAGGCGAGGGAACGCGCAGCAAAGAAAGAGGAGAAGACCCAGGCGCAGGCATCCACGTTGGCCTAGAACCATAGAATGATCTATCATTGCGTAGGAGTACGATCATGGTGTAGGATAACATGCGAATATCATGAGGTGTCGTGACGATAACTTGGATGTGGGGATAGAGTACAACAGTAATGAGTACAAGTCCCCAAGACATAAGGCATGTGATGGTAATAAAATACAATATAGATTACAAAGCGATCTCCAAAACCGCGAATAGACGTTCGAAGATTGCATAAAAATTGTGGAGGGAACCACCCAACATAAGGTATAATCACGCGATAGATCAATGCAACAGGCCAGAACGAAATCTAAGTTCCGCAGCACGACCAACACCCCGGGTCATAGGAACTTGTGGTGCTCGTCATACCTAAGCTCGTAACTGAGCCCCAATCACTGGTCGTCCCGTGCCCGACTCCCTCGGGTAAGAGCTCGGGATCTGGGGGATGTTCATTAGCCACTGCGACACGCTGTAAATTGAAACATCAATTAGCATCAAAGCAATTCGTGACTTAGAGTGACACGAAGCACTTACTTCATCCGCACGTGCACAGGGCACGGAGGTAGGCGGTGGCTTTGGCGACATCCCAGCCCGGACACCGTGTCCCAAACGCAAAATTGGCTTGGGGATTTGAGGAGCACGTAGTTTCTCTTTCAGCATTGCAGCGATTCGAAATGGCGGCGAACGTGTCTTTGGAGGGGTATCTTCATGTTGGTCGTGTGCAAGGGAAAGAGGTCCGAAAAACTCATCAACTGGGCTGGGCATTCTGACCGCGGGACGCTGGACGGTGTTAGGGACCTGGATGATGAAAGGTGAGGAACTATGAAACTTACGTTCATTAACAGATCCCTAGCTGATTTTACGACGGGGATGGTAGTTCCATTGTCCTCGTCCTGATCACAAGGTCCGTCCAAGGGTGACGTAGAGGCACCGCTGATGCTTCCTCTATCTTCTATGGGGAAAGTAGTACTGAAAGGGGACTGAGACATCCATCCGTAAGCCAATACGCCACAGATGAATGTAAAAGCGATCACTCACAACGATAGCAGTCTTAGGAAGGACATGAACCTACGAATCAAAGATACGTAAAGATCTGTGCTGCTAGGTTCTTGGATTACCTACCTGTTCAGATGACCCCGGGGAGGAGCTACGTGATCAAGACGTTCGTTAGTTAGGAGCAAAGTTCTGGCAATGGAGCACACTTACGGAGGGTCTGGAGCTGGTGGTTTCGGAAGCCGCGGAGGCACGACCGGGAGCAACGCATCCGTCCAATGAGGTCGACCCGAACTACTAATACCATACGTTCAGAACAACCAGTACAAATCCAAACACGAAATGTGAAACATACCTGTGACTTGGCCTCCTGCCATGCGACACCTTGGAGCTCACCGAATTAGCCCGCAGTCTACCATCCGAACCTGACGACCCAGGCCTCGGCCGAAATGCATATGTTTTCTCCGCAGCTAGCAACGCGTCTGTCCAATGTGCTCGACGGCGACTATTGCGATTGGGATAGGTACCAGTCGACCGACGGGATGCTGTGGACCCGTGACTTTTCGTGCTTGCAGGACTGACGTCCGGAGCTGGGGCTGAGAAGGGGGCTGGAGTATACTGAAGCACCAGTTCCCGTTGAACTTCAACGATCTCGTCCCCCCCTGAGTGGGTATGCGGGGTAGGTGTGCGTTCTCCGTCATCAGAGGGGTAGTTTGGGGTAAGTAAAGCGTGGGGATCGATGGTGAGCTTCGGCCGATAACGTCTGCGGCTCGATGACGTTCCATTACTGGCGACCAAAGCTGGAGACTGGGGAACGTCACTTTCACTTTTCGAAGGCAAAGAGATTGTACCCTCCGAGTTAGTCAGCGGGTTCCCGTGCATCTGGGATGGGCCTGAGAGTGCAGTCGAAGCTCCCACGTCCAGGTACACGTCGAGGTGAGCGTCAGTGGATGCGCCGTCCATGTCCACGTTCGTAGTTTCCGACCGTGGCGGACAGATCCTTGTTCTGGAGGTGTATGGTCAGCGGAAAGCATATGGGAATGGAAGGGTGCTCACGCAGTGACTTTCGATACCTTGAAGTCACTGCGATGACTGACTGGGCTACTGCACGCTACGAACTGCTGCGTTCTCGCCCCCACGACAGTTGCGGTATCGCGAACGACAGTTCTGTGCGGCGTTCCCTTCGAGCGTCTAGCATACCAGTCCTCAGTCAAGTATCGATGAACATGCGTTCAAGAGTGACACACCTTGTAGATTTAACACTCGGTGAATCTCCCCAAGATATTCGTGACTGTAACGTGTGGTCGCCTTGCTGTGCAGCACGAGGTGGACTTGGGGCCTGGGCATGTGCGATAGTGAGTTGCACATGGCGCTCGGTCACAAGTGTCGAGTGTGGGCTCATGGCTTACGTCGTGCGTTTTGCCGGACTTGTGTGCTTGTTATTAATGCCAATTTTATAGAGTTATAAGTTGTGTCAGTGGGAAGTAGTGAAGTTAAAAGGTGGGGTATAAATGGGGCAGTCGCAGAGAGGGTCTTGATGGCTGTGCGATGGCTGTAGCTAGTAGACACCCATCAGTCAACCTACCCTCCTACCAAGTATGCTAAGGTCCTACAGATAATACTGGTATGCCAAAGTGACTCACGAGCACAATTGCGGCAGGTTTCAAGGTACTCCTGTGGTCGTTGGTCCAAACCGTGACGAACAAGCTGACTCGACCCAACAGCTTCGGATCCGGAGTATACTGTACACGTCGACTCTCACCTGCAGGGACGGGCGGACTTGCAAGTTCGTCAGCTGTGCCCGCTGCCAGTACGACACTTGCCAATGTCCACCTCGAGATCTGTTGCTAGCGCGCTACGTGCTCCCTCCGTAACACGAACGCGTCACTGACATAGCCCGGCTCCCAGTATCAATTAATTATCCTCTTTCATTGGCTTCCATTCCATTTAGATCTCATTTACAAAGCTGCAGCGGAACCTTTTTCTATCGACGAATCGAGCGAGACTTATCAACGGGTGCACAAGTCCAGGACATGGTCTACAGATGGTCTACAGAATGCGGTGTCCATGCAACACAGGGGCGCACTGCCCGACGTGCCAAACGGATGACTGACTGAGGGCCATTTCGATGAAGAGCCACTGCTGTAGATCGTCATCCACGAATATGCGCCAATAGCATGGCAAGTTATTAGAAGCGCTTATATCATTTTTGTAAAATGAAGCAACCCTGCAGGCATCCGAGTCGATCAACTCGATCACCGCTCGTCCAAAACTCCGATCAGTGAGGGATTGAAGACGAAGTTTCAGAGTCAGGCGGCCCCTTGGTAGTCGCCCAATATCTTCCTCTGCGTTCTCTCAGAACCTCTCCATGTCGTCTCATGATGGCGTGAACACCACCAGGAACCCCCGTAACAGTATGCCCAACATTGGTCCCCACAACGCGCGCAGCGGCCGAGTTCAACATTCGAATCTATTATCAAGTCCACACGGAGGGCAACCCCAGTCCCACATAAATGCCAACCGTATGGGATACGCTAGGTGAATGGCATCGACTCCTTTCCTTCCTCGCAAAAAAAAGGTCAGCCTGACACAGACCCGACTGCGTTCGGTGCCGTCTGCCTCCTAGGATCCTAGGATGCGCCGTGACCTCACCTCCCGACCCTCCATACCAGGCACAACGCACAACTGCCTCTCAAATATTAAATATTGCTGCGCCACGACCCCCAGGCACCCAGACCCTGACTCCTCTCCTGCGTGACGTGTTCTAACCGACTTTCCGAAAACCCCGGACCTACACCTCCGCCCACGTACTCTGAGAAGAGTCAAGGCCTAGAGCCTCACGAGCGGCGTACGCACCGATCCCTGATCATGACAAGGACTCCCACCCCCACGTTACGCATAATGCGTGCCCCGTCTCCTCCCGCTCGGACGCGCTACCTAAATGCCGTGCCGCCCACCTCCGACCAAGATCACGCCTCTCGTCGAACCTCCAAGCCCCCATGTCGGAGAACGCCCATGCCTGTATCATATATCATATCTCATATCTCGATACTGTATTCGGTAACGACGTGTCGCCTCGCCGTCGTCACTCACTCCCACCAGTGCTGTCACGAATGACGCAGACGCGGACGCGGAACGAGGCTTGAGACGATCTATCTGCTACTACCATAATTAATATCGATATCGACCTATCTTATCCTGTGGCGCTTCGAGCTCACGTTCCGCGACTGAGATCGAATTCAAAGGAGGGCGTCTTCTTTGCGCTGTTCAGACCTTGGAATATGAGATGTGATCTAGTCATGTGTAGTGTCTTTGTATTCCCCCGTACCAACAGTCCACAGAATGCACGTATACGTAAACCAAGCACCAACAGAAAGAGAGGAAAGAGCATAAAAAGAAAGAAAGAAACGGAGTGTCATATGCATATATGATGGGTAGTAGCGCATCAAGAAGATCGATTAGATGAGACTAGACGAGGTGATGAGATGCGACCCGTATCCGAGTCGACAGTGGAACAGATACTAGCTAGTTATGAAGTGCGGGTAAAGTGCCGCTTTTTGGATGGTTGGTTGGGAGCGATGGAGCGATGTGAAATACGACAGGAGGCTGTAGGAGATAAGGGGGCCTTGGGGCATGAGCCATGACGCTATGCCCCAGGGGAAAAAGTAGAAGTAGTGTATAGTAGAGGGAGGGCAAGGCGAGGAAGGTCCAATGAGAATAAGGGAAAACATCATGTCCGTGTGTGTGGTTTGTTGTCAGCTGGAGGGCGCTAACGCATATGTACAGATAACGAAAGACGAGGGGAAAAGCAAACAAGACAGACCGAACAGCGACCAGTGAGTGGTTATACAGTACACCGAACAGGATATGATGACAGATAAAGAAAACCCAGAGAGGAAAGGAGGCGGATATCTATGGTGCCCGCAGTCACGAATATTTCACAGCGCGGCGTGTATTTGCGCCTGTAAAATGGAGTCGAATAAATTATGTCGTCGCCATGAATGGTCGTACAGATCAAATGGTCATGATTGAATGGAGGGGGGTTTCTTCCCAAAGGGACCCAACAATGAAGGGAATGAATTACGCCAAGACGCCACCATCATCCCCGTAGGCATGATTCGACGACGGCCCCTGTGCAAAGCACCATTGCGTCACAAACGCGTTATACAGCGACTCGTTGTTCAGACCCTGTCCACCAGGAGGCAGGCCAGACGCACGAGCTCCTGGGACGGGCCAAGAATCTGACATGTGTCGGTGTGGGCCTGCCGTCGGTGGCTTGCTAGAGGCCGACCACTCCCAGTCCCGGATGTGTACCGGGCGCACTGTGACTTGGAGGTCATCCTCGCGTTCAACATCATCCTGGAGGGAGGTTGCGGGCTGTCCACCGACGATTACGCGGGGGACAATCGTAGGGGAAACGGTGGGGGTTGACAGCGTAGACGAGGTGGGTGACGCAGAATCCTCGTCGCGGTTCGGTGTGTGAGGGCCAAGACGTTGAGCCACGGGAGGTGCAAGCTTCGGGGAAGTTATGAGAGGAGGTGGAGATCGTCTCCGAGGTATAGTAGTAACCGAGGGGGATGAAGTGGATGAAGTGGAGCGTGTCACCGGCGGGGCATAGTTGGACAAGCTCAGCTTTCCGATGTGAAAAGGAGTCGGGTGGTTATCCTGCGGACCTAATGAAGCTGTCGGGGGAGATACCTCGTTGCTATGTTGCGAGACAAGAAGCCCCAGTGCATGGTCCAGACAAGGAAACGAGAGTGGGGGTTTAGTTTGCGATGAAATGATTGAAGCTGTCGATGATAAAATATAAGCATGGTCCAATAGGCGGATCAATATAAAAACGTACCGGGGAGAGTGTCTCGGCGTGGTCGGCGTGGCGTAATTGGGGTGGTGGTGGATAGAGTAGGTCGGAACGACATGGAGTAGTTTTTTCCACCGTTGTTATCCCACCATTCACCCCCTGGGCAATTGTGGGTGGAACCAGGCACAGGGTATGTCGAGCCGACTCGATAACGGGCAGCCAGCCAAAGGACGCGTGTGCTCAACGCGTGTGCGTAATCTTCAAGGCGGATATTGAATGTAAAGCGGTCCCAACCTGTTTCTTTTGGGAGAGGACCGAAGAGGTCCCCTACGGTCTTAGGGGATGGAGGCTCGGGAGAGGGAAGGATATGGGAAGGTAGGGTTGGAATGGAGTCGAGATAATGGGCACTGACCTCGCTGACGGTTTGCCACTCGTCGAGGGTAAAACGTACGGCTACGTGTTTCTCGAATGCAAGATTACGAACGAGGATGGAACCCGACAAATGTGGTTTTGAGCCTGGAGCTGAAGGGGAAGAGGGAGGAGGAGAGAAAGTGAGAGAGTCGAGGTGGACATTTGCATTGTGAGAAGGGTGAGGAGATGGAACGGGAGAAGATTTAGTAGGATCGATTTCATAATAATGATGGTAGTGGGTGGATGAGGAAGCAGGGAATAGGCAACGATTTGGGGGTGTTTCGTCACCCTCTGTTTCAGTCTCGTCACCGTTGTTATTTGGGGGATTGCTGAGAGCGGCCGGGCGAGCAGAACGGTTGAATATTCTTACGGTTGCAAGGCCGCCTTCCTGATCAGGAAAGTGAACGTTTTTATGAGCAAGGAGAGGAGAGGAGGGTTCAGAACGAGAACGGAGATGTGAATGTTGAGCCTGAGGATCTGACATCATGGATGGGGTGGAGGAAGAATACTTGAGGGAAGACTTGAGTGGTTTTCCATTGGGAAGAAGAATGGAGGAAGAAGAACCTCTGGTAAGGGGAGGTCGAGAAGATGATATGGATGGATGAGAGTGGGGTGAGGAAGGGGATGTGGAACGGGGAAAGGGTACAGTTTTTGGAGGGTTGGAAGTGAATATTAATGACGGGGTGACATGGTCGTCGACAGAATCGGATGAGTCATCATGATCGTGATTGAAATGGAATACGGGTGACTTGTGGGCTGGAGATGTACTTGGAGACTTTCGACGAGGTAGAGAACCCAAAGAGACGAAAGCACCTTGACCGCGTTCGTCAGAGAATGAGCGAGGTAGTTCAGGCACGCTGCAAATCATCTGGTGAAATGACGTCAATAAAAATATTATTGATATACTATCTGCGTACCCTCGAATTGAGGTAGTTTATAATATGGGGAGGATGAGGAGGATGAAGTGAAACCAACTTTGTCGAGAGAGAGACTGCACCTAAATAATGTCTTTCCCTCACTCACTCACAAGATTCAGATCTCATCGGTATACATAAACATGTCTAAATTAGGTAGAGCTCCACTTTAGAATAATCCAGATCCTCAATTCCAGATCACACGTTCCTTATCGCGCCAACTCTTGTCAATTTCTTTTTTCAATTTCTTTTTTTGCACGGCGGTTATTTCTTTTTCAGGATAGTCTAGTCTTCTTGCCGAGACCGTACTCCTTCACTACTGCCTCCGTTCAACTGATCGAAGGATGCTAGCCATTATGCATTATCATTATCTTCACGGTACCACTTCCCATGCACGGCATCCCGCTTGCGCCGCCCCCATCTCTCTCTTCCTCCTTGACACCAAGGAATCGCCGGTGCTGACCCAACGTGTAACTCCACTCAACAGTCAATCTCCTCCTCGTTTTCAGTCTTCACCAGTACCTTCTGTCACTCACATCTTTCATCTCTGGGATCAGCATCTGATCTCCTGCTTTATCATTCCCTACTTCTACCACTGCGAAATTATCATCCACGCATACTCAACTTCCTCTTCTATCAATACGCGTCATTTTTCGCGTCATCCCTCTTGCCAAGTCATTCAAGTTGGTCCTTATTTTTCCCCCTTTCGCAAGCGTTCGTTCGCTCGCCATCGAATATTCTCCGCACTTGGGGAACCCCGTTATTATCCTATCGCCCCCTTCCATGCGCCCCGTATTGAAAAAAAAGTCATGGCAACGCCGACCCAATCTCACTTGTTAGCGTCTAGTCACATACACGCTTTGGCTTTGTTCTCTCTCCTCACAGGCGATGAGTCATGTTTCCCTTTACCTCTTCCGTATGATTGTGAGCCCGCCCCTCAATCCAATACAACCGGGACAACCTGCGAGGTAATGTCATATCCTCCTTGCGATCAAAGGTACGTCGGTCACCAGTCACGTCTCGAGTTCTGTGCTCCTTCTCCGACCCACACGGAACGCTTCCGCTCCACCCTCGCAGTAGCTTCGAAGAATGCCAGAATCCGCGGTTATTGCGGACTACATCCAAACCCATGTGCACTGCGACCTTTCGCTACCATCATGCAGTCAGTTTCCTCCTTCAATTCGTTACCCGCATATCTCTTTCCACTATCCTCGGACGATCGGAATTCTCTTGATTGCTTCCTGTGCTCCCTCCCGCGCTCTGAGTTCGTTGTCACTTTTATAAAATTCATAAATAACTCGTCCCACGTCTATCATCGGCGCGCCTGCTCTCCCATGCAGCGCCGGCCCGTATGGTAAAGAACATCTTATTCCCGCTGCCCCTACATCTATCGGTGCGGAAATCCACTTCTCCTCCGCACCCGCGAATGTTTCTTCGGGTCCAAAACGTAAGCACTTTTGTTGTACGCAACTAATTTCCTCGGGGTGCCGTTCGATGTGAAGAGACAGATCCTGTCTGCGATGATTCACCCGTGTCTGTTTCGAGCGCCATTCACCTGTCAATTTTAATTGTACTTTGCGTAGTAGTTTCCAGCCTGTGCTCCACAGCACTCCACCTGTGCGATGTGATCCGTGTTTTGCTTATCTCGGCTGAGGCGGGTCTCGGACGAACGTGGGTGTCTGGTACCTCGATATCATTATGAGACTCCAACTTCATCTATCTCCGTCAACGTACTATCTTAACAACACGTTCAAGGTTGATCTGGAGCTTTCCGGTACCTGGACAACTCGGACCGTCAGTCGATGAAGTACACCCTCCGTAAACCAGCTCTGTGTCCGGGACGTTATCTGCCAGTGTGAATGGGCCAAGATGTCTTGCCAGTCGTAATTGCAACCATTGATCGCGATCCTAGCAACCTATCCATGCCCCCAATCGAACCCGTCTCATGCTCCCTCATAGCGAACACCAACTCTTGCCAGACCAAATTTTCATGGCGAGACGGATCTCACACATCGTTCAAGATCACGTGGGACGCCCCAGGCACACCGGGCCCTCTCCCGCCCCTCGCTGATCGCCAACTTCCGATCGATCTTAACCTGAGTCAGTTCTCGTAAACAGCAAAGCGAAACCTGCCAAGCTCGAAGGGTCTCCCTCAAACCCCCGTAGATAAGTAGATAAACACATAGTACGGGGTTGTCGCAAAGCAGTAGTGAAGGTGATCAAAGGACAGTCGCAGTACACCCGCTTCTCCTATCTAATGCTACTTGGTCCTCTATCATACGCCGTCAGCTCGGATGCGCTTCGTATTCCAAAATGAACAAGCCAAACCTTGGTGCAAGCTGGGTAACCTCCAGCACTCACAGCGCGTGTTCTAGATTCTCCACACTGAAAACATGCAAGCACCAGCGATCCAGCCTGATCCAGCCCAAGGCCCCATGTATATTGTCACCGCTATTCCTGTGCCCCTTCCGCCACCAGCTGCATGCAGCCACTGCCGTACTGCCTCGTGGGTTATGCGTTACGTAGGCCCTTTAGATCGGCGCACTTTAATTGGCGTCTTTGAGGTTGATTTGTAGTGTTCAGATCAGAATCAGAAGTGGACGTGGGACATTCTATCCCGTGCGATTGTCGTGCGACCCACCTCCCATGTAATCGTATTGATTGATCATTGGCATTGTCTAGGGAATGGAAACAGAACGCTAGCATGCGGAGCGAAGGAGCGAACAATGAACATACTGGTGTGCAAAGAAGTGACCCAGGTCCAGGGAACGTCCCTCTGTCCCCTTCGAAGCTCGCCGCTAGCCCCATTGCTGTGAATTGAATTCTGGATCACGCCACTGATTCAGAGTAGATCGATATCCCGGTCCCGGAATCTGGCGTTCGTCTGCTCGATAGTGATAGTGTGGCTGCTATCACAGCAACGTTTTTTCTCCGACGAATTCGAAACACACGGGTGTCCTCACGACGTATACACAGAAACCGGACGTTTGCGGGACTATCAGTCTCGTCGTCTTTTTTATGTGGGCTAAATATGGCCGTGTGTTATAATGGACGCACCGAGTCGAGGCCCCGTCCAGGGCCTTGTTGATTCCAACCCTCGACTCCAAGTCCTGTGTCCGCACTGTGCATCTAGGCCAGTTATAACCAACCTAGTGACGGAGACTTGGTTCCGAAGGGGGCGGACATGATTAACTGCGCTTGCGCTCGTGGACCGTGCTTGCGCCTGGACCCAGGTGCGTTTTGGACGGGATTAAGTTGGTGGTGCCCCCTACCGCATATGTATGCATGATCAACGATCGCCCCGGAGAGACGCGGCATCGATGCGACCTGGGTGAGTTAGTAATGGGTGTCTGTTGTATAGTATATCGACACGTTATTCTCCTCCCGGTCCACCTGGTTTATCTGATCCTCGCTCAGATATGGATATGCCACTCGGGGCCGTCGCATCCAAGCCACCGCACCATGATACCCCAACTGCGTAACCCGTCCGGGACATCACAATAGGCTGACAGCGCCAACGTGCAGATAAGATAAACGCCCCCAGCTCAACACCTTCCTCCATATCCACTATCGATTGCGATCGATCGGTGGCCAAGCCCTTGATAATGGATGATACCAACACGGGAGAATTTCACATCGCACGCGCCGCCGCATCGAGCCCCACCATTGCGTGACTCGAACGATCTTTACATATCCACCTGTATCCACCCGCGGGATTATATTGGGACGAACGGTCGTACGATATTTCGGAGCCGCGAGCGTCCTCCACGCCCAGCTGCTGGTCGAGTGAAAGTATAGCCACTGGCACACGGTTAAACTTATGCCCAGGATCATCCCACTTACAGATCAACCATTAATCATCGATTCATCTGTGTGATGGGGCTGCTGGTGTGTCACGCGACACGGCAGTCACGAATCCATCAAACGCAAACGGAAAACGGAAACCGTTCATGAGTACAGGGGCCAAATTGGGGCCCTGATATCATGAAATGGAAGCCGGCAGCACAGGGCAGACCCAGTCCCCACTTTCCAAATCTCGCAACTCCGCACAAATCCATCTTCATCCGCGTCTGTGGCGTCTTTTTTGTTTTTGAAATTCAGTAGATGGTGCCGTGGGGGCACCAAGTCGATAAACCAGGACAAACCCCCAGAGAGAACGTACGGTGGATCAAAAAGCCAGAAAGGATGATATGTTGCCAGAGCGTCGCGTCGCTCAACGGGCTGCACCTGGGACGAACTGACACGGAGATGCCAAATGAACCAAAATCAGGATACTTGGCTCTCTGGGTAATGGCTGGACATAGTTATTTCGAAAGAATTAACGTAACATTTCGGCATATATGTGTCAGCTCTCATGCAACACAAAAATAGATAGAAGAGCGAAAAAAAAACAAAAACCCCTAACGTACTGTTCTGCCAGTGAGAAAAGAAAACGCGGGCGTCATGGATGCCAGCAAACGAAAGATACGTGAAGTTGGGGGGGGGAAACACACTTCACTTGTAGGTAAGAGGTTATGTACTGTAAGACCAAGGACGCGAAGCGCCGCAGTGTTGATCCTGTGCGAAACGTACATCATTGTGTTGACGCCATACCGAGTTCACATATCGTCAATATCAATCACAGCAAAGCAGTCAACATGGCGACGGTATGTAGACGCGCAGGGAAGGACGAACCTGAGAGAAGTCGGGGGATTCCGGTATCGTCCATGAGAAGAATGGACCACTGATAAGCCCATACACGGCATATGGGACTTGAGCATACACATCGTCCAGGCGAAAACTTGATGGATTCCTTTCACTCTGGATGAATGCACCCGCTTCTGACCATTCTCCGCCGACGAGCCTCAGGGTGCCGAGAGGCGGCGCGTTGTAGTATCCAAATTCTCCTACATAGTGACGTGTTTTGCCAGCAGTCCACAAGCAAGCGATTACACCCCCACCTTCAAGCCGAGACTTCCTTCGAACAATACAGGTCCTGCGCAACACTAGCAAACATCACACTACACACGCCCATGAAGCTAGATCAACAGTGATTGTATACCACCAAGGCAAACTCACATCTGGACTCTGGCGTTCAGCGCAGCTCCTTGACACCCCGAATCAGTATATTATGAGAGCGAGTACAGTCCGCGGAGACCTCTTCTGCAGCACAGACCAACAGAAGGTTGCCCTGTGCGAATGCCTGCAAACTAGTTCGACTTTCCTGTAGGTTCAGCCTCTCTCATAAGTACACCTCTATACCCTCGGCCTGCGAAGAATTGTCAACATAACGGTGACCTCATTCATTGTGCGGTGGTTGCATGTTCAGGAACCGCGTACGTGACTTCGAAGGTGTCACTCTCGAACAGGATTGGCATGTCCGGGGCCAGCCAGCATCCCTGAAGGGGTGTGCGACGGTGGCCAAGTAAATGCATGGAAACATAAGTTAGCGATCTCAACAGTTCAAAGACCTCGCGCAAGTTTTTGGATTAAGAGAACGCAGTATATGACGATAATACTCCAGAACCTGCATCTACTGCTCTCCCAACATAAGTTGTCCACATCGACTCAACAAAAAAAAAAGGGGACAAGCACCCACATTAAACCATCCATTCGTCGATAGACCAATTTCATGAGGTGTACAGGTCTTCTTTTGTATCTATGCCTGATGGAAAAAAAGACACATACGAAAAGGTTAGCTCGAACGATTTAAAAAAAAAAAACCCCCCATGAAGTCATCACGAAAAAACACGCACCCAATTCTTCCCGGACGGGTTTTAGTTCATCCAAGTACGCCTGGTACTGTTGCTTGTTCTCTACCTTCTCCTGAACACCCTCGAATATGCGAACGGCAGTCGCGTAGTCGTTCACTCGTCGCGCAGCACGGAGAGCAGCCTCGATGACGTTAGAAGAAGGAACGAGGTCATGGGCGAAACAGTTGTTCAAGCCGCGCTGGACCTCGAAGAGGTCCTGCGCACCCTGGAAAAAGGCGACGTAGCGATCGGAGAAGGCCTCGAAACTCTCTTGACCGTGTGCGTCCGAGGATGAAAAGCGGACGTTGGCTGCAAAAGCAGGTGCAGCTGCGCGACGAAGGGCCACGGTAGGGCGTGCGCGAAGGGCGGAAGACACGATGCGGTTGTTCATGGTGGTCAGCGAGCAAGAGAAATGCAGAACTTGCAATGAGCGACCTCTGCGACACTGAGAAAAGAAAGCGGAGATAAACGTAAGTTCAAGTGGGCCCTCGTCTGCTGGTCGGAGTTTTCCGGGTGACTGGTGGGCGTGTATCAACCTGACTGGTGTACACCGTGCTAACAAGACAATTCAAACATCATCATCATCACCAGGATGCAACACAAGGTATTATACATGTACAATCAATTTCAATCAACGTATAAGCTCATCAGCTCGCCTTCTAAACATGACCTTCGCAGTAGGGTGAGCCCTAATTGAACTGCCGACGTACAAACTCTGCGGCCGAGTAGCGTTATCCTCCAACTTGATATCGTACGACACGACGACATGGGCCAACATGGATTTGAGCTCGCTTGCGGCAAAGAATCGGCCTGGGCTATATAATAAACATGAGATCAGAGATTGCGAAGGAGGAGAGAGTCCAAACCACGAGTGTCTACCGTGCCCAAATGCCAAGTATTCGAGGTTCGTCGAGACGAACTGATGCTTGGTACCCTCTCCGTCATCGTCATGCATGTTGGCAAATCGGAAAGGATCAAACATGTCCGCGTTTTCATAAATCTCGTTGTCGAGGTGCGTAGGTTGGGCAGCGACAGAGACGGTTGCTCCTTTTGGTACCACCGTCCCATCTGAGAACGTGAAGTCTTTCATGGCTTTCCGTGTCATGCTCACTGATAGACGAAGCAATGAGCTTCGCCGTGGACGAATGTGAAGCGAGCTTACGGGAGGCGACTCCCTCCATTCGTTGGCTTTCTTTCAGGAAGCTGTCAACTTTGCGCATCTTTGCCAATGCTCCCTTCGACCAGCCCTCCTGTTCGACAATTGATTCTACCTCTTCACGGAGTGGCTGCATGTACTGTGGGTTCGCTGCCAGATGATAGAGCGCTTGAGTGAAACCCTGGAATGCAAGATGTAATTAAATCAGATCACGACGACCATGTTAGACTTACATTCGAAGATGTCTGTGGCACAGGCCGACGAAGTGAGCTTCAAGCGTTATGAGAGTAAACGGTCTCCCACGTGAATAGCAGCAAAATTGACAGCCAAGACACGCAGCGTTAAGTCCTGTACAGAACGCTGCGAACCTTCTGCTTCGTCTATCAACCATGATAGAAAGTCTTTCTGCAAAAATAACAATTAGGTATTTCGCCAACAGGGAACGGGAACGACAGACAGGTTTATCGGCCCACGCTTTGCCGTATTCGTCCATGTGTTTCCATCGCTCCTCGATAATCGGACCAAGGTGCTTCATACCGCGCGTTTTGCTTCCAGGGACACTCGTCATAAACCGTGCAACGAGGCTGTCGAAAGGTTCAGGGCTAGGTTCAGAATAAATAAATGTGACTTACGGTGCCAAAAAGTTAGGGAAGAGCGCAATGACCATTGCTCCTTTGACGACGTCCAGAGTGAACTTTATATTGAGGTCCACCCAATCGGGATTACGGCCTGCATCACGAGAGCTAAGAAAGACGAAAATGCATGGAGAAAGGCAGCTTGCATACACAAAGGAAGACCGACAAATATCCTGTTGCTCGTCCTGCAGACGACGTTCTGGATAGTCTGGAGTGCTGGCACGCTCTTCCACTCTGCGTTCCTCTTGCATCAGTGAATGTCCAATACTAATGATAATGAACTGTAATTCACCATTGCCTCTGAGATCCAAAATCTCTTCGAATGCCGTAACTATCTCATCTCTAATATCAGGGGATAAGATCCCGAGATTCCGAGTGAGTTGCGAGCGAATTATTCGGACATGGTAGGGGTTTGCATCAATCTGCTGGCCCATCATGTATTTGACCTTCAGGGTCTGTTGATAACCCTCAGTAAGGGCTCATTGTCTTCGCAAGGACACCTGTGACTCACGTCGTTTGTCGCCTCCACAAAGGACAGCTCGTCCTCGGGAGACTTGCATACTGCTTCCAAGAGCTCGCGACCGCTCACAACGACCGCCCAGCGGTACAGACGTGCGATCTTGAATGGAGAAGCCTTGTGCTACACACGTCTTGGATTCACATTTTGCAACGACATTGTGCAGCGAACGCACTTTCTTATAACCCTCTTGGATAACTTCCGCTGCATTGGTCATAAATCTGATGCCAGCCCACCACGACCCCAACCAGGTACTCGATCCTACAGTAGGAATTGCATCCAGCTGATCAAGGAATGTAAGCTCGAGGGTGAGAAAGACAGCGCTTTGCACATACGTTTGGACGCTTGTACAACTTCGCGATAATGAAGGCAGCGGCGATGATGCCTGCAAGACTGGAAAATGTGCATGGGATTCTGTCTGGTAACGCCGGTACTTGGAGTTGCATGATGTGAATGGTGTGGGAGGTCGGACCTACCTGAAGGCTGATATTTAGCACCTCACGTTCCGACGGAGACGTAATGGGACATACCCTTTGGAAGGAGGAAGGCAATTATGAGCGCAGCGTCAGCACCAATCTATGGCAGGCCAGACAGCTGCGACACCTATTGCCAAATCAAGTTCCACCCCGGTCCAAGTCGAAGCTCTGGAGAGGCGCAGTTGTCCGGTTTTCCATACTACCGATCGCTACAAATTCCGAAGTCGTGATGACAGCGGACTGCCAGCAGCAAAAGTAAAATCGGAAAAGTCCTTTTCGTAGACCGCCTCGAAGTGCAGATCTGTGCAAATTCTTGTCCGATCGCAAACGCAACTCCAAATCAGAAACACATGCACAAAGCTCAATCTTATCGTATATCGATATGCAAACCAGCGTTGACATGAACCCTAGGGGTCCTCGAAGATGCGGCTGGGAGAGGAAACAGAAGAGTTCACAAAGGCACTGGGTGTGTCGAGTCGCGCTGGGTCCTGATGATCTGTCAATGCAATGACCTGTTAATCCACCTTCCGACTTCGTGGGTGAACTTAACTCGACACGCCGTAATTCTTGGTGATACACTCAGTGGACTCGGCGGTCACTGACCATGACCACTGAACCAGCCCACACATGATATTATATTCAAACACACAACTGCCCAGTCAGCGTGATGAGGTTTCACGTACCCAATAGTAGCGTAGAAACCTAGTCAGTACGCCATCCGAATCAAACAAGGACAGTCGGACGCTTGTTCGATTGTATGGTCATGCAGCTTTAGGCAATGATGAGTGATCTGACGAAAAAGTTCCGCATCCCATTATAATGAGTATTCTTGCGTTGACATGGTAAGTTGCCGTAGTACGTCATCGGAAACATTGTGCGGCAATTGCCGGTGTCAAAATATGTTTGGGTGTGTTTGGATTGACTGTACAGTAGATCTCAGCCACATGTGCTCGCTGCCTAGCACAACCAGCACGAAGGCTCAGCAAACGTCCGCAAGATGTCGACCGATCTCCAGTGGCTCCTTCTCCGTGTCAGTAGCCATAGTTGCCCTTGAAAGCCAACTGCATGAAGTATTCACGATTTGACAGAAATATAACTCCTTCGTCGTGAAGAAGGACCCCGAGGGCCCTGTCTTTTCCACCGAGCCCGTATGTCGCGTTCTCACCTTCCCCCGTCATTCTCTCAGCGTGTAATCATAACAGGGCAATCTCCGCAACCTTCACTCGCACAAATACTCTGGTCTTGCCAACGCCAAGGCAAGAATACTACATGACTTCTCCCAGGTCCAAATTGTTGAAAACCGTGATTTTCCAGACCATCGACATCAAAGACTCTCCCTCAGGTATTCAGGTTACTGTAAAGAAGTCCAAAGCTTCGCCACAACAGGTCCGCACTGCCCGGACAACTTTCACAATCCGCAATCGGTCGGGTGGCCGTCGTGCATTGGGTGTTGTTGCTGGTCTTGCAAAGAAGGGCTACCGCCCTGACCTCCGCGCTGTAAGTTCTTTCTGTCAACTAACACTTTGAAACTGGATTGGCTCTACGCATCTCCCCAACCTCATTTGGAGATCAATTCAAACGCACTCTCGTTAGAACCCGCTGGAAAATCACCTGCATGGTGTATGAAAGTTGGGCGTGGACATGTTTGCAATATCAATGTGGTCCTTATGGACAATCGCCATTATGCACTTTACTTCTCTGTTTATCTTCTTCTCGAGGAGGCGCGACTGGCGACTACATCTCTTTCAACTCATCTTCTCCTATGTACATCTGCTCACTTGTTTTGTGGGATAGGCTGCCCTCGGTCGCACGTCTGCACTCATTGCCGTACAAAAGGAGAAGAAGCCCTCACCACCGAAGAAGGCTCGGGGGAAGAAGGCTACTGCATGATCGTCTCCGCGTGTATCTCTAGTGTTCGCTATGCTCGTTCATGACAAAATAAGCACATTTATGCCGTCTAGCCTTATGTTTATCATCATTATGTGTTGTGAACTCACCAACCATCAAGATCCTCGAGCATCTTTGAATTATCAGTACAAATACAGACACAGGTCAACTAGCTATACAAGATTTGAATCAAGACATTATTCCACACAACGCGGTGCATGCTCCATCTCGGAACCTGATTTAGATTGCTAGCGTCTTGCCCATGGGCTGGTCGATTCTGCCCCCCACCCCGAAGGAGTGCTTCGAAGTCAAATGGTCTTTGGTGGGCATAGCAGCTGCGACCTTGCGATAAGCACTCTCCTTGAGTCTGCCCTGGTCATGATTTCCATGACCATGCTTTTTCTCCTTCTTGGGAGCTTCTTCCTCATTGTGAGGCGGAACATGTTCTTCGCCCTCCCCCTGAGCGGTTGGGCGTGGGTAATCAGTGTTCTCTGCTTGGTTGGTGCTGTTTGCAGGAGGGGTTCCCCTGTTGTGCAATCTCAGCATACATTTGCCTCGCTATTCGGCCAACTTACGAGGCAACATGAGGCCTGGGGCGCGAATTGATAGAAAGGCGACGACCGCCGACCCTCACTGTGCACATTGACGAACGTTAGCGGTGACCGCATCTAGCGACTTGCTTGGGTGTCATCGTTATACTCACTAGCCGGAGGGTGCTGAGCTGACAAGATGTCAGACATGATGGTTGTTAGATAGGCCTTGGATGATGGTACTGCGGCGCAGGTAGCGGAGTTATATCTGTTCGAGGACCGTCACGGGTCGATGACCGTAGTAAGATCGACGACAGGGGCATAGTGAGAAAAGGAAACCCTGGATGGCTGTTGGTGGTCTTCTTTGGTTACCGACGGATGACCGTGGTCGTCGATGCAGGTCTCCTGGTAATGCGACTTCGTGTCCAAACACCTCTGAACTACTTAGCCACCTTTCCACGTCATATCAACATCCATATTTCACCAGGGAAGGAAGTGCACGACACTTTACGGCAATGGTATGCACTCCAGAGTACAGTGTGGCAATAGCAGTACAGGGCACAATTTCGATCCCGAGATCAGACCAGTAGACTCATGGAGTTTTTGGCATATGTCCATAGCATGACGGGACATCGTGATGGGGAATGACATAGAACCTTAGATAAGCGAATGAAATGTTTACTCTTCCTCCTCTTCGTCGCCACCCTCCTCTCTCTTGGCAGCAGCAGCAGCGCGCTTGCGCTTGACGCGACCGGGGCGTCCACCTCCGTATGGCGAGGTGAGAGCGAAGTCAATGTGCTTCTGCGAGTCGAGACGAACAACGAATGATGGGACGTCGACAATTTGCTTTCCAACGCTACAAAAAAGCTAGTCTGAGCAATCTCGAGATAACCTTGACGACCTATGGCTTACCGAATGTGGCGTTGTTTGATAAGGGTACGAGCGTGGTGAATGCTCTTAGCGAGGTTGGTCTTGAACACTTGGGTTTGTAGCCGGCGCTCCAAGAAATCTTCAACCTTCAAAGCCAACACGTAATCAAGACGCATGCGAGTCTCGTCGAGCACACCAATGCGGACGAGACGACGGATAAGGGCGTTGCCCTCAAAGAGCCGCTTGGGGTCTTTGTCATCGAGTTTGAGAAGTTCACGGGCAGCACGACGGATTTTTGAAAGAATGAGACCGATGCGCCAGATTTCGCGCTTGTTGCGGAGGCCATACTCGCCGGCAAGCTAGATCCATACCAGTGTAAGTTTTTGGCTCGTTCATCATGCAGGGTTGAAATACCTTCAACTCGGCATCGAGACGAGCTGAGCCGAATGGGCGACGAGGGACCTTATAACTGTGAAGTTATCAAGGATGGGACAAGGCTGTAATCAGCACCAGATTCCCTCCACATATCAGTGGATCTTGAAGATGAATATGCTCACGTCTTGCTATGGTTCCGTGGTGCCCTACAACAAATTTATCAGTGTCGCGGTTGTTAGGCACGACGAGGACTCTACCTAGGCATTTTTCTTGAGGTTGAACGTCTTGACGAGGTTCAGCATCCAAATTGGGGACCTGAGTTGCGTGTGCGCCACAACTGTATAGCACCAACTCAAGCCACCCGGAGATCCCCGACCCAACAACTTCCCGTTAGCCTCAAGACCGACATCGACGACGCCGACACTGTAAGTTCCAGTCAAGTCTCGTCTTTTCTTGTCGTTGTTAATCACGACAACCCAGTCCTCAAGATGCCTCACTCATTCGGTTACCGTGCGCGTACGCGCCACATGTTCAAGCGGGGTTTCAAGGGTAAATAATGAGCTTGTATTCAAATGATGAATCCTGACACTGTAATCAGACCACGGCCCCGTTAAATTGTCCACATACCTCATCAACTACCGCGTTGGTGACATTGTCGACATCAAGGCCAATGCTGCTCAACAAAAGGGTATGCCCCACAAATTCTACCATGGGTCCGTCTCTTGCACCTTCAGAATGTCTTAGCTTTGATCTGAATGGTGAATATGCAGACGAACCGGCATCGTCTACAACGTGACACCACATGCCGTTGGTGTCATTGTCTACAAGGTTGTTGGAAACCGGTACATCGAGAAGCGTGTCAACCTCCGTGTTGAACACATCAGGCATTCGAAGTGCCGACAGGAGTTCTTAGACAGAGTGAAGCGGAACCATGAGGCACATGTCGCTGCCAAGGAGAAGGGCGGTATGTGTAACGTTTTTCTGGGTTGGCTGCTCTCATCCTGATCGCTATTTGTAGAACGTGTCTCACTAAAGCGCGCCCACGCTCTTCCTCGGGAAGCCCACACCGTTTCGGTCGTCAAAAATGCGCCCCAAACAATGGTGCCTGTACCATACGAGACTACGATTTAAATGGGATGTGCTGTATTCGTCGTTATCAGTCTTTCTCTATGCTAGTACTTCCATCGTGTCATGCACCCATGCAATCATGACTTCACATGACAAACACCACCTTAGAGCCAATGGTCTTTAATTGATGCACTGGATTTAAACCCAACGGTCCCGTGTTGGGTGTGCGCCAGCGTTCCGCCTGAGCTGAGTAGCCAAGTGATGTTGGTGACGGAAGGCGCCGCCAGTACCTAATATCTAACACCAATTCTTTTTACACCGTGTACACCAAGCCAAGCCTCTGTTCGTCTTTGGAGCTGGCCAAGTAAATGCGAGGAGGATATCTCCTTGAATAGATTCACGTTCCAGAACCTCCCGGAGATGCGTAACTGGATTCTTGTATTATGCAAAAGGTGAACACGATGTATCATCACTCGAGCCCGTGTCTCATGCTTCTGCATGATCCTCATCTGGGGCGCTGGCTGCGACTCATCCCCAGGCATTGATTATACCATTACCGTGACGGAAAAGTGTGTGCAGATATAATTTTCGGTCGCAGCCAAATCAAGAATTGATAGGCAATCCAATATGCGATGCTTTTCCTGGGACAGAACCAGTGATGGCCCCGTGCTTTCTCTGTTTGATTAAAAGCCAGTAAAATTGGTCTCAAGAATGGTATGTTCCCTTTTCTTCCTATCTCGTGAGATGGTCAAGCAAATTACAAGCTCATGGAAATACGCATAGGGGCAATTACATCCATTGTAGGCAAAGACTTTGGAAACTAACATTGCCAAACACAACGAATGACTGCCTTTCTCATCGTGCCTCGAATCTTACAGCCACACACCTTCAAGAAACTAATGCCATCGACTCGCGACCGGGAGCGCTCGAGATCTATAGAGAGGGACTACAAACTACCAGACGGCGTATCCCCAATCTCCGAGTCCGACTACTTCCTAAAGAACACCGAGTTCGGTGTATGGCTCAAAGACGAGAAGGGAAAGGTCTGTCGTGCAATATGCTACGTATTCTGGCAGGGACGTTGAGCTTTTTGAATGTCAGTATTTTGGTGAGCTCTCTGGCGAGAAAGCCAGAAGGTGAGGTTTTGTGTCTGTGTTCCGTGTAATCCTATTAACAATCAGGGCAGTTATTTTCGCAAGTTCGTCAAGGCGTGGAACAGGGGAAAACTTTCCCGTGAGTCAAATACTCGATATTACGAGTGGAAGATCTAACGGCTCGCAGATTCACTGTACAAAAACGCGAATTCCATAGCTGGCTCCGCGGCAAACCAAACCGCCTATAAGTGGTCCTTTGCTTCCAAAGGTTCAAGCGCAGATGCAAAAGCTCTGCAAGCTGCTCGCGACGAAGTAGACTCTGCCACGTATGGCTCATCACGCGGAGGGTCGAGCGGTGGTGGAAGTGGAGGTGGTAGTGGAGGCCGGCGTGTGATCGGACCGGCCCTCCCATCGGCTTCCGACCTTGTCTTGTCTAGAGAAGCGGCCTCCGAGCATCAGGCAGCTGATCGCGACCTTAAGCGGAAGCGAGATCGTGCAGAGGCCAAAGAACGTGTTGAGGACATGGTAGGACCCAAAGAAGTTGGACGAGATGGTATGCTGGAGAAGAAGCGAGCACGCAGAGAGAACGATAGGGCTTTTAGAGAAAAAGGGGACGATGGCTTTGAAGCGGACGAATCAACGTTACTCGGTGGCGGCGATAGTTTCAGAGACCAGTGCGTATGAAATTCTTCACCAAAGTCTGTTACTAACGTCTATAACAGTATTGCACGACGAGATGCTGCGCGGAAACGTTTTGAAGAAAAACGCGGTATCGCACGAGAAGACAAGACAGCGATGGCTCACGAGCGTGCAAATGCTATGCGAGAGAAGGACAAAGCAACGATGGACATGTTCCAACAACTTGCCAAACAGAGATTCGGATAGTCATAATGTCATCGTACTATCGTTGTGAGTATACATCTACACTATAATCATGAGCGTGATGCATGGGAAATTATCAAGCTCGTCTCCATAGTCCTCCCCATAGGATTGTTGTGCTACGTGGCACTGGGCGAGGGATTCGAACGATGCGTTCGAGAGGACCTTTGTGAGTCTCCACCCCGAGACAACATTGATAGCACCGCTCCTTTCGCCCGCTGATAGCGCAGCCTCGATGATGGCCAATCCCATGCCCTATCCTCAGGTTCCAGCATTTGATCCTGAGAGAAATGAATATCAACCCCCTTGGAGTGGTGTCATGGCTCACATCTGTCGGCTCAGTTAGCGGTGGTCGAGTCGTCGCTTCGAGGTAGTCTCGGTAAACCGCCTGTCGATTTCCAAGATTGGGCTCTTGGAACACTGTCGTTATCTAATGACTGTTGAGACTCGACGCTTTCCCTCAGAAGCTCGGGGGGAGCATACACGTGTTTCACGGCGGTCATTTGTGTCGCAACTGAAGTCAACCTAGGGTCATCTTAGTTCTACACGAGCCACCCTTATATGACACCACAAACCAAGGTGCTCGTCTCAGACAAGACTTCGGGCCGAACGTACGTGTCGACCTGCCGAAGTCGTTCAACAGATTGCCCCAACATGATGAACATGCGCTTACCCTGAACTTTTGACCTGTTCCAGCCCAGACACTGTCGCCCATCACTACCGACGTTGGGCCGTAAGATGCTTTTGTATGATCAGCTATCCTGACTCTCCTTTCGCTCTTGGACATCTTTGGTAAGGTCAACAATCAATAATGCAAAGGTAAGAGAGACCCACCACGATACTGATACTTACTGATCAACAATTGAGGACAGAACGCCCAGAGGGGGTCAGTTACCGAATTATATGACGAAGGTGGCCTGTAGCGCGCGCGGAGCTCCAAAGAGTCATCCTGTTATCATGCCCGAACATACAGGTATAATTCTAGAATCTAGCATCCAACAGAGCAATCAGGATAACAAGAAGATACGTCTGGCACCGAAATATGGCCGTTAGTGCATCACCCCACGGGACTTGACGCGGCCATCGCCGTAGTGACCAATCCAAATGCGTGACCTGAGGACATGTGCTCTCAGGACAAAATTCTGTCAGTGCGCCGCAGCTGTGCCTCGGTACTTTATTGGACGCCAGGGGTTACGCTCGAAAAGGCGTGATTGCCACGGGCGAAAGTGTCGAAATGCAGCGTGTGAGGCAACGCATCACAGCGCACCCCATGGCGACACAGCATAAGGGGTCAAGACAGACAGATATGATCCTGCCCCTTCCCCGACGAAATGGGGACGTTTCTCTCAGCAATAAACTGTCATCCGATGTGAAGCCCTTTGCTTGTGTCGTTTGAAACTGTTCCGCTTCATGCACATTGACTGTGATCGCGCCCAATGTGCTTTGATCTGTCTAGACGAATATGGTAACAAGCTTCATGACGATACTGTTGAGGTAGAGGTTATTTTGCAGTACATTATGTCTTTCTCACCTCGCATGCTTTACTCGCTTGTTGAAATGTTCAATAGATGCAACATCAAAGCGACCAAGTCAGGAAACGACGAGTGTCTCTGGATGGTGTTTAGAAGAGCGCCACTTATCTAGCCTCTTTCATGTTTTGTCGCGAGAAATAATAGTCTTTCATGGGTGACACCTCACGTCGCTCCAATGGGGATTGGATCGCTATTATTCTACAGGAGCTACGTTTAGCTGTCATGTAAAGGGAGATGACACTAAGCACAGGTTAAAGGCCGGAACATCGCATACTGTCACTGACTATTTATGTGCAAATAGCACCCTTGTCTACGTGTCCATCGCCTCGCCCATTGGTGCATCACCGTTCGAGCTGGCATTCGGTGCTGGTATCTCTTCGAATACGAGCGAGCCTTGCTGCTCCTTTAACCACTGTACGCTCCGCTTTTCGTCCATGAAGTACGTGTAGGCCCGTCGGAGGTCTTCAACGTCGACGCTCTCTGCTTTACGTTTCCGCGCAATTACCTGGGCACAGGATATCAAGTTCAAAGCATATCGCAGTGTCGTAGAGCCCGCCATCGAAGTAAGAACGTTTAACGCGTTAGATGTAAGAATGACATCCTCCTCTTCACAACTATTAAAAAAATGAATCAGTTCGATAGCACAGTAAGCTTCGAGAAGGAGATTCGTTACCGGATTTGGATAATTTGCTGAATGTCATCTTCGATGTATGGTTTCGTACTAACGATCAAAACCCGGTCAAGAAGATCCACGGGTAGACCGTGGGGACTTCGCACGTTCGTCCCCCGTATCCTTGACATGCCTCTGTTTGATGCCATGATAACCAACGGTGAGAGTTCGTTCTCTAACGCCCGGTTGAGGAATGAGAAGCACTCTATATCCAACATGTGGACCTCATCGATAAATAGCACCTGTAATAGATTGCATTTGGACAACTGTATCGCGACGTATCGCAAACCCTGCAGGAAACACTTACGCCAGGGATAATTTCTGCCTTGCCTTCTTCTCGCCACTCAGCAACCTTGGTGTTTATTTGGTCTCGTAGCTCGGGCTTGATTTCCCCGGTGTCACCAGCAAAGAGCGCAAGGAAACCTTGTGTTCTACTGTTTATGACATCAATTTCGTGCAGCGAAACGGTGTGTACGACTTCTTTGCGCTTTTGTATTTCGCCCTCCGGGCATTGCACAAATTTCGTCTGCGAGAAGTAAAATCTCGTTAGACAGGAGTATGTTGGTTTAAAATCTGGACCTACGTCTGCGCCCATGGCGTCGTAGTCTCTCGAACGTGCAAAGGAGCGACCGAGCTTCGACACCTTGCCCGAGGTCTTGTCGATCACAACGACGTCACCAGCGAGGACCTTTTCTTTTGATAGAGCATCGATCATCTTCGTCCCAAGGTCGTATATAGTCTCCATATCAGTAGTTTTGATGGTCAATTTCCCCGTCTTCGTTGCCTAGTTCGCAGAAACAGTTAGGGAGAAAACGGTGTGCTCTGAGCCGTGCACAATACGTACCCCTGTCAGACTGCGATCAATCTGAATCTCGACAATTTCACCCTCGATAATCTCGGTTTCTTCTTTGATTCGCACACCAATGCTTCGTCGGATTGCCTGAGTGAGAGCCTCGGTTTTTGACATTGAGAGTGAGAAGACTTCGCTAGCTGCGATCATTGTAAATGGCACGTCAGAGCCCAGGGTCTGCGCCATGCCTACGAAAACAGTGTCAGGAAGTAGGTATTTCATCTATTCCAATATTACGCGCCTAGTGCTATGGCGGTCTTCCCAGTTGAAGGAGGTCCTGCAAACAGAATGGCCCGTCCTGCTATTCGTCCTTCTTGGACCATCTTCAGGACCATGCCAGCTGCCTTTCGCGCCTTGGCCTGACCGACCATTCCCTGAGAGTTTCCTCTTGGCTCTAGTCGGTCATCGAGACCCAGACCGCGGATATGCGAGTGTGCGCCTGCATAGCTGTGAGCGACCATACATGTGCGATGCACTAATCATCCTGCTTCACCTATCCGCTCCATTTTTGTGATGTCCCGCAGCTCGGACGTCCCGGTTGTAATCTGGGTAGCCTGTGTGTCCGCATAATTATCAGTGCACCGACAATGAATAATTCTTTGCTTCACCGCACCATGGTTTTGTGAAGGAGTAGAACGCGTCTGTTTGTTCGGAGCAAACAAGTGCTCTTTGATTGGCAGGCTTCCGGTTGTCCAAAACAAAATTCCGTTTACCTCAGTGTTCTCCAGCTCAGGTGAGTAGAAAATTCAGCTTCAAGTTTTACAAAGGTCCATTCTCTCTTACAGGAATTTTGAGCCAAATGTTCAGTCTGCGGGCTGGCAGCAGTTTGCTACGTAGTGTATCCTCTGTCGCAGCCCAGTCGACTTCACGGACCACCAGCAATACTCTGCGCACCATCGTTCCTTCTCGGGGCTACGCCGCCAGGTCTTCCGGCGAAGCTATTGCTTCATATGACACCGTAATCCCCGAGTTCAAAACGTATAAACCCATCACACCCGGTATCCGCCATCTCAAACGCCCCCTCAACGACCACATCTACAAAGGCAAGCCCGTTCGGCTCCTCACAACCGCTCTACGCAAAAAAGGTGGTCGTAACTCAACTGGTCGTATCACCGTGCGCTTTCGCGGTGGGGGACATAAACAGCGTATACGTCTTATCGACTTCAAGCGCACGGAGCCTGGTCCGTATGATGTCGTTCGCATCGAGTATGACCCAGGTCGGTCGGGACATATCGCCCTGACTAAAGCACGGGATTTGAAGGTGGAGGGTAGGGCCAAATGGAAGTACATCTTAGCACCTGAAGGGCTTAGGGCTGGGGATGTCGTGGAGAGTTATAGGTTGGGTCTTCCGGACGAGCTGTTGAAAGGACTCCGCAACGAAGATGAACTAGAGCTGAAGGAGGCAGAAGAGCTGACAGCTGAGGAAATCGCTCAACGCGCGAAAGACAAGTCGACTTCGGATTCGCTGCTCATCGGTATTCTTCGCGGGACGATCATCAAGCCAGGGAATTGCGTTCCTCTCAAACTCATCCCAACCGGGACTGTCGTGCATAACGTTGCCCTGAATCCTCTAGGAAAAGCCATTCTCGTGCGTTCTGCAGGGACCTTTGCTCAAGTGGTACATCATGAAGCAAATGGTCGGTACAGCCATGTCCGACTACAAAGCGGTGAATTACGCAAAGTGTTGTCAAACTGCGTCGCAAGTATCGGGAAGGTTAGTAACCCTTTGTGGAATGAGCGACAGCTCGGTAAGGCGGGAAGAAATCGGTGGCTCGGGTGGAGACCCCGTGTACGAGGTGTTGCCATGAACGCGTACGTTATTTGTCACTTTTCGGAAGCCGCGGGTAACTGAATTACTGACGCGGTGTGCAGTTGTGATCACCCTCATGGAGGTGGACGTGGTAAATCCAAGTCTGACAAGCATCCTGTCTCAATATGGGGCTGGGGAACCAAGGGTACCCGTACGCGTAAACCAGGACCCAGAGGACCCAAGGGGAGCAACAAGATGGTTCTCAAAGAGCGACCACGAGGCAAGGAGAGGAAGGGAGAGGGCGCTACTGTTCAATGATTACTGCACACTGTAGAGGGTCGCTTCTATACATCTATTTGTTGGTTTCTATGATCCTCTCCTACTGTTCTTTCCTCCCGGCTCTGAGTTTGAGATTGACGTGACCTAGTTGAGCCAGCTCAGATCACATACAGAACACGCTCACGTGACAGACGCGTATTGGGTCTCCGCCACGCGTCGACGTTTGCTGCTGACAGCGTGTTGGCCCCAAGTTAAATACGCGTGTCCTGCTAACACACTTCCCTTCTTCTCCACAGCATCGTGTACCGTCTCTACATTCCTTGTCGACCACTTATCCTCATTATCGCCAACCGCGACCGCGACAATCATGCAATCCAATTCCCTGTCAAGAACCTCATCAGCTGCCAGTATCTCCTCAGACGATGCCGCACGTCGAACACGAAAGCGCTTCACGAGCGTACAGCTCATGATGCTCGAGCAGCTCTTCCATCAGACCTCACACCCGACACGTGAAGAACGCGAAGCCGTCGCACAAGCGACCGGAATGTATGTCCACCATACTCATTGTCCATATTCATATTTTGTCTCCGAAGCATTTGCTTCCGCTGTCGTTCCCTGTCACGAGGCAGCACTGACACATGTATCTATTATTCTTAGGGAAATGAAATCCGTCACGATATGGTTCCAGAATAAACGCCAGACAGAGCGCAAAGTCGCTCTCCACCACGCTACGAACCAATCCAACGCCGAGGGCCACCGCCAGGCCCCGTTCCCGTCATCCTCATCCCACGCCTCCACGTCCTCCTCATCTACCCCGTCTCATTCCATTCGTCCGCCCCATGCACGAACGTCATCGACCTCCAGTGTTCACACGCCCCGTAGAAAGATAACCCCTCCCCGCCCACGTCCATCCCTCGATCGCGTCGCAGCACGTTCAGAATCCCGGCTCCCTCCCCCACGCACACCCACGAAACCCCACAACCCACACGCCTCTCTCTGGGACAACATGCCCTCTTCCCCACTTGCCCCTCCCGCGAGCCCTCCATCCCGCGATTTAGTCGAATTTATGGGCACCAGCCGGACGCTCGAGTGGGCATGCGCAGCTGCGCGACTGGCGGGCAAGGAAGGCCGGGGACGCACAGCTTCTGGGAGATCACCCGACGGCGATGCTGGTGGTGATGCAGGAGATGAAACGGAGGAGGAGGATATCGAAGCTGTTACTCCTGACGGAAGCCTTGGATCCGGTAATGTTGCGTGGCGGGCGGGCAAACGTTTGCCGGCGCTGCCTCAGAAACGGAAATTGGATGTTCCAGTGGGGAGTGACAGTGCGAAGGATGTACCTCAGGATGATGATATGATGCGGGCTGCTCTTGCATTGTGTGGACTCGGTCGGAGAAGCAGATGAGCTCCCTGCAGATGTTCGCTGTGGAACATAGGGAGATCCTGCTTATTAAAAACAGCTATCCGGATGGAACCAAAAGTTTTACAGCACGTCGTACATATACACCCTTCTGTCATGTCGATATGATATCTTGGGTATTTTGTTATGCTACACCTTCGAGATGACTGCCAGGAGCAGTTCCCTGTAGAGTCGACCGCTGGAGCGAGCACACTGTCGACAAACAAACATGAGTACTGAGTCTCTAAGAGACTGTGTGCAGTGAGTATGCACACCCGGATCTTTGTTCTGACTGTGCTGGGAGCGTATTGCGATAGACATTCAATCCACGAACAAAACAAGACGACTAAATAGGTGGTAAGCAATAGATAAACCGAATCAAGTGCACGCATCAAAGCAGTACGAAAGCAAGGCAGAGTCAGGTCAAGCCGTGTGTGAGATCTCAGCGGATGTAGGCTCAGGCATGCTTGTCTGTGGATCTAGCATGGCTATAGCAGGCAGACAGGGAGATCTTACATTCCCTCTTGCATCCGCATGTTGGACATGCGGTACCTGCGCCTGAGGCATATGAGCCCGCGTGAGTGACCCAGTTGAAGAGCCTCCATTCTCCTCCAGCTGGAATTCAGGTTTGCCTTGGTGTGCTCCAAAGTGGTCGGGCTTTTTCTTTGATGTAACGGTCCGTTGCGGCCTCGCCGGTTTGGATTCGTCTTCTCTGTAAGCGTATAATACGGTCCAAAACGTGAAAAGCAGCACTAAGATTCCAACGAAGCCCAAAAGTAGACGTGTCGTCAAGTCCGTTCCGTCAAACATGACGATGCAGAAAGCGCAGACGAATGATATCACACTATTTACATTCTCAGTCAGCACACGGAGTCTGTCCGCCCAACAGATCGAAGCATGATACGGACCTCCACATGAGCATCCCATATGGCATACTGAACAGGATAGCAATCGTCTCCATTCCAAATGTCGAACGATCCATTCTCATCATGAAAGCAGCCTAGCACGCAGTCAGGTCAGCTTCCCTCAAATGAAGTGCACCTTATAAAACTATGTACCGCATCACCAGCAGTATCCCGGTGCTTTGTGCGATTTTGGCGCATGAGGATCAGTCCAGTGATCACCGCTCCTACACTGGCAGCTACAGATATATAACTGCAAATCTGAGGACCCGTTGGTGCACCGTTGGCGGAGACTCCCGGAATGGCGAGAAAGGCGACGTTGGCGTTCAGAATGACTGTTGCCTGCCAAACGAGTGAGTACTCCGAATGCCCACTGCGGCTGACGTTGAAGCACTGACATACAGAACCAACTCCTGCCACTCGCTGTTCAACTTGTCGAGGAACTTTGTCCATGGCACGTAGTTGATGGTCTGATCGACCCAGATTGTCTTTAGCGTTTTCAGGTGAACGTGGGGTGCGCGGAATAGCAACCAGGATATGAGGTAAAGGAGAACCGAAGGTCGGCGTTCTGTAAAGTTGTAGACGGTTTGATCGGCGTCGAGGCGAGCCCCTACTTCGCCATGAAAGTTGAAGAATCTAGCATGCGCTAGGACATCCGAGTGAGGCTCCAGTTGAATCAAAAGCGATGGCTCGTACCGAATGTGCGCATGAGCCTGGCTGCGATGAATCAGGCAAGTAAATATTAGGACAAAAATCATACTTACCCAGAAAGACTTTTACACACGGAGATACCTCAGAAGTTTCGAAGCTGTCTGTGCGACTATTGGCATGTAACAGCTACGCGAAATGGCAGATGCAGGCACACCTCGGATGTGGTCCGTGAGCTCGAGTAATTTTCCGAGTTCCTCCTTGTCAAATGGGACCAGTGATGTTTTGGACGTGAGGGCATCTGATACAGCTCAGCACCACACAAAGTGGTGTGGGAGTGGTCACTTGCCTCCCGATGCATGCATGATTATTTGCTTCAGTTCGTCAGCGAGTGACCGAGCAGATTGTGATGCGCGAGGACACTTTGAAGGAGGGTGTATACAAAGACTGTCAGGAAAGAGTTCGCAATGATACCTGGTTGCAGCCGATATATTAAATCGTTAATTGACTGCATGTGTGGTAGGGATATGAGTCATCTTTTCCATGCGTCGATCCAAAGGATGAACGTACAGGTTCGGTTGAGAACATACCAATACTGCCTCTCCATCGCGTGTCCTTTTACACTGTTACCCTACAGCGCAACGTTTTATCGTCATTTACTTACGAACGTGATCCCAGCTCTTGATTCCCTTCACGTGGTAGAATAGCCTGCTAGAAACATCTTTGAACTCTTTTGGCCAGAGCAAGCACCGGCGGAGGTGATTCACAAAATAGTATGAGCAAATGGGTTTCGACTTCGCCTCCGTGTCGCCCTCGTCCTTGCTCTTGGAACGATTCTTAGACGGATCATCCGAAATCGTCGTCTTCGATTTATCCTTGGAGACACCCTTTGTTCTGCTCTTGTGCCCCATTCCATGCTGGCGGCTCTCATCCGGCTCGTCCTTGTACAGTTGAAGTTCGATCACTAGCTGAACATCGGGACCTGTTTCGATGGGTGGATCAGCTTTCCGGGCTGATTCCACAATTATCTCGATAGCACGACTGATTATGTTGAAGATTCTGAGATCACGGATATTAGCGTCGGTGTATATTCCCTAAGAATGGTGAGCTTGATCCCAGTATTACGGCAAACATGAATCGCACTCGTTGTTCGTGTCGAAAGTAAACGGCGCCCTCCGGGTGAACCGTGCGAGCCCAGCCGGTCCTAGTTACATGGTCTGGTATTCTTCTATCATGTGGGTAAGTATCAAACACAATCCTAGACGTGTCGAGGAAGAAGTAATCACTCTTCAAACGTTGTCGTACTTGCTGGGATGTATTGGATCTCGACCTTTGGTGATCTATGGGATGTCCCAGTCATTCACCATTCCAGCCAGCTCCCTGACCGCCTCGCTCACAGTCTAATGTTGCGGTCGTACCGCTTGACTCCATCTGCGGACGTCATCCTCACCCTGACATCGACTTGGTTGGAGTCTGGGGCTACTAGCTCTCCATTGACTACGCTCCCCGAGTGAGGTATGTGTGGAACAGGGTTTCCATGCTGAGTAGTGGTATAAGTAGACCTGCCAGTGCGTAGCCGCGAGCTTCCAGCTACCTGGACATGGGCGGTATGAATGGGCAGGACAGGAGTAACATTAACATTGCTGGGGTTGATGACTTGAGATTCTACGCCGTTGGCAGAAAAGTAGCGGCTGCTGCCCACACTGGTCCTTCGAGAGTTGGGGGTCGATGACCAATGTCGCCAGTAAGCCTGCAGAGCACAAAACAGTCGAAGGACAACCGACGACGCTCGTTTGGTGAGAGAAGATAACCACTCTAACAGCCTCTGGAAGAGAAAATATGGTCGGCTGTCCATGAAGACTCAAGCTGGACAGAAGATGGATCCTGTTAAATCTTACAAGCTAATAGGAACGCCTTCTTGGGCCAGTGCGGCCTCAGGGACGTGACCTGCGCGTCTAAACGGCGCATGTCTGCTGGAATTTTCAGATCAGCCAGGATGTCGACTTCGCTTTTCGAAAAGTCCTGTGTAGATCACCAAGCGGCCCAAGCAACGACATGAGGTGGGCCAATAACAGGGAACTTGGGACTCGTCTAGCTTCAGCGGTGGTCCAGTTCAACTCCCGACGGCAAAAGGATTGACGGGTATTCTAACAGCTGCACCCTATAAATCGTACAGCTATTAGTATCTACACCCAACGAATCTCGAACAGCCTATATCCTCCCTCATCCGCACGACCCACCCCGTCCAGCTTACCCACCTCCTCCCTATATACCACCGCAAGACAATCTCCCCCCGCGTCTTTCACCCCAGGAAACGCATCCTCAACTGTCTTCCCCAACCCTTCGTGTCTCCCAATCGTCCTCAATGGAATGATCAACCAAAACACCCCTCTCTTTTTCAACGTACGCTCGATACAATTTCTGATCCACGTTGCATGCTCGGGATGGTATACCACATCAGCAGCGAGAACGACGTCGTATGGTTCGACACCAATGGGCGGAGCGCACCAGTCGAGCGCATCGACAGCGACAGCTACATCGTTGGTTCTTACGTTCTGCGTGAGGTTCTCGAGAACGGAGGGGTGATAGTCCGTCGCTTTGATATTGGACTCCACAGATAATCGAGAGAAGACCTGTGCGGCTGTGATGCTGAGCAGGCCAGTCCCAGCTCCGAGCTCGAGAACCCGCAGCTTGTTTGCACTCCCTGGATGCAACGTACCGAGGTACCGCTCCGGATCGGCACACATCCGCTCAGCAAAAACAATTGCGCTTCCCCAGCTTTGTAGTCCAACTGCGGTATGATCGGTTCCATCGACAGGTGCGTCGTTTAACACAACGGTGATTGGCAACACCATAACACTCTTGAACGCGCTGAGGCGAAGAGACTGCGTGTAGAACGGGAACGCGAATTCCCTCGTGAGAGCTTCTTCGGGCTCGTCATCGCCAGCAAAACGTGCAAGAAGCCTCGATGCATCCTCGATAATCGTCGTTCGTTCTTCCTCCTGCCCCCCCTCCTCCTCAGGATATCCCGCACCCGAAATCCAGGTGTCACCCCGCTTAATGAGTCCTGTCAACCATGTGATTGCATATCCTCTCTCTAGCTCATCAGAACGTAATATATCCATTAGTTCGTCATTTTCTATTCCTTGATTTTCATCCTTGTCTATCATGTCTTCGTTTTCATCTTCGTCCTCTTCCTCGGCAGACGCGTAACCCGAATCTGGAACGCCGTCATGGTGTACGAGGCACGCTACCCGCTTTGGTCGAGTAGCTAGCACAGCATCGGATAATGTCTGTTTGAGCACAGGTACGGCGCTCGCTGACGACACTCTACTGAAGGCCGGTGAAACTCGCAGCGGAAAGTAAACAACTCGTAGCGTTTTGAGGGCTTCCCTGACACGTGCTGTGGTCTGAGACTGCAGATGGGTGAGCGCCGGGAGAACGGTGGTGGGTGCGAGGGAGTGCATTATTTGTCGTGTGGACAGAGACGAAGCGTGACGTTCGATGGGGGTGTTGTCGAGAATAAAATTTAGTCGACGTGATAATCTATCGCAGTGAGTTCTTCCCGTCCGTCTAGAATCTATGGTCTATGAATGCAGTTAGGTGCAAAATTTCTCCGCGCAAAGTAGGGAAATTGATACTGTATGTCTATGGATGCAAAAAGCTAATTGGTGCAATTCAACAACGCAGGCTCGTCAAGCAGAAGATCAGAGAGCCTGCGTTGTTATTGAACGAGGACCGCCATCGCGACAGGTGCAATGAGACGTAAGAAATGATGAGGCTGTCCTCGCGTCCTTGGATTTTGTTCGTGGGTCGGAGTTTGATCCCCGATCTCGATCAGATAACAACTTCGGAGATAAGATAAGATCTAAATTAGCCAGTCCGTGTGTTTCTCCCCAACCATCATGACTGTACACACAACAAGCCCGATATTGACTGCAGCGTATGCTCTATGCCCACCGGGAGGAACTACTTCTCCACAATTACTCACACCAACTGTATCCCACTCCTTTCCAGTTGCCGTTTCGTCCGAGAATAGAAGTGATGCAAAAGAGTACTACTCTGCATTGCAAAAATCAATCACTGCTGCTCGGGAAAAGCTGGGAGATGAGTTAACAGCCTGGCGGGATGCAGTGGGAAACTCTGAGTTAGGGAAGGAAAAATCGGTCAAAGCAGCTCAGCTAGAGGGAGAGGAGGGAGAGGAGGGAGAGGACATGTAATGTGAAGCAGTTAGGGTATTGGAGACGCCAGACCTTTCTGGTTGTCACGAATCGTGTCGCATCGAAGTAGCTATGGCCTTTGTAAGCCTATGATATTTTACGATGAGAATGTTGCTGGTACATTTCACAGGTCGTGACCGCTTGGTAAAACATGTTGTTTGTTTTATGATTCGCCTCTCCAGAGCTTGTGTGAGGCGGCTTGGCCCCACAATGAACATCATTATGCACAGCTTATGCTCTCCCCTTTCTTCTCAGTTCGTCCTGTTCCTCGGCCATAATTTCCGCATCTATTTTGGCGCCCCTTGATGGTTCATTCCCGCGAAAAGTAGCCGGTCCCAAAGGGTTGACCTTCGAATCAGCACCTGGATTCTCGAAACCTTCACTCCGAGAGAGCTTATGTGCCTCAGCTATCGTCTCTCCGATGCCCCGCTCATCCCTGTCAAGCGCTGCATGTCGACATCAAATGAATTACTCTTGACTTCAACAGCGTCCTTACTTGTCTTCAATGTCGATGTGCCACTGATCAGGAACATTCTTTTTGGGCAGATTGTGGTCGGTTTGCTTTGATGTCCTGTAGAAAGGTGACGTGAGACATCAAACGAGTGTCAGTCGGATAGCGTTGCAAACCTTTGCTCGTGGTCCACGTAGATCTGAGGGTTGCCCACCTTGGACATCATTGCGCCAGAACGACGGTCGGTCATGTTAGGCGGCACTTGTTTCGTTGTGCGGTGTTTGTGGATGTGGAAGAGGGCGAGCGTCAGCCATTATAAAGGGTTTCTAGATAGAAAGGTGACGTCAAGTTGAAGGTGAAGAAATAGGGGTGACATTATAACATCATCATGAAACCTCCATGGAGCTGTGTTTCAGTCCACTACTTTATACTCGACGTGCACCGGCAGGCACAACATGGAAGTGAGATACTAGGGCACAGATCTCGTCCCTCCTGCTTCAGCTGCGAGACAGACTAGTAGGTTTCGTAGATTAGTGTATCGTTCTGCGGAAACGTAGGGTCGTCGAGTTAATTCATCCGGCAGTTGCAGAGATCCCTTCAAGGGTTAAAAAGTTGAGGGAACACGCAAACTTCTATATCGACATCGAATATGGCCATCAGCGGTCAACTCTGTGCATATCGTCTGCACCAGTTGCGATGCTAGGTCGCCGTATGATGTAACATTTCCCTTGATTGCGGTAATACGGAAAGACAAGTGTACAAATTACAATCAAGAAACCCAGCTAACCATTCATGGTGCTCGAGACTCGAGGGATGTAGGGACCACCGGCCTGCATATCTGCCTATAGAAAAAGATGCAAAGATGCAATAGCACTGAGACGTGCCGAAAGACGTCCTTTTTCGCCCTACTTTGGCACAGACCACCGTGATTCCGTTGAACGAAAAGCGAGGTCTGTAATTTGACTGAGTGCGTTGAAGAAAAGCGGGGAAATTGGCTGCGTCGCTAATAAAGGGGATGTCACGTGCATTTCGTGACAGTGTGCGAGTTGCTGGTGCATGCAGTTGGGAGGAGGTAAGTAACTGTCGTGGCAAAAGTTCGATCTTGCACTCCAGACGGTCTTTCTACCAACCAAGGGTCTCTCAATGAAACGGAAGTAAACTGGTCGCGTCGTGTACTTGAATACGATATGATACTGATCGCGACTTCAAGGTACACTGGCACATATACTGCCAACAAAGGGAAGACAGTCGCGCTCCCAAGGTGAGCAAGAACAATATTGTTAACCTTGGCGTGACGGTCAACTCCGTGAAAGACCTTGAGATGAATAGACATGAGGTTGATTCCATTATTAAAAGGTGACGGGTCCCCTGACTGTCATCGTCAGCATTGAGCCAAGGACGCGTTTTCGTGCGTTTCTCGATGCTAGACACCTTTGCGAGTTCGCTACGCTAAACGGCTAAAATGAAGGTCGCGGTACTGAACCGAAATTTGTCATCCCTGTGTGTTTTAATAGCCGTTCTGTTTCTGTTCGGACACTTTGAACTTCATCCGCTGCCAGTGGCCCCATCCACGGCGAGGCACTTTCACTCGTTTCTGTTTCCCTAACCGTTCCCTATTATCCTGCTTGCAACTCTTCGTCTGTCGCTCCTTGGCGAGATGCGCAACATTGTCCTTCTTTTAACTTTCCTCGGGCTGCATCAGCTTGTTGCTGCCCAGGATGGTGCAATCAGTGGCCCAACCACCAGCCCTTCCGCCGCAGGTTATTCATGCGACCCCGACAAGTGCAGACTTCCCAACTGCAATTGCGCTAGCACCAACCCACCCGGTGGTCTCAGTCCTGTGAGCCAATTTTGTCGTTGACATTTTCCCTCACTCATCAGTCTGTGTCATTAGTCGGAGGTCCCACAATTCGTCATATTCACTGCTGACGATGCGATTCAGTCCTACACCTTGGACTCAGTCAACCAGTTTCTAGCGCATCGTAAGAACCCGAACGGATGCCCCGTTAAGATGACCTACTTCACCTCCCTCAGCTACACAAACTACACACTCGTTACCGATTGGTATGTTGCAGGAAACGAAATCGCTGATCACACGTTAGTGGATAATTCTTTCGGTCAATGTCTGCCATCTCATCGATTCTTCTCTTCAGGATGACCCACGTTGGGTCCCCGCCCGCGGACGAGATTAACGGCAACTTGATTGCCCTGAATGCTCTCGCAGGAATACCTCTTGATGCTATCAAGGGCTTCCGGGCACCGTTCCTCAACTACACCGCCGACACTTTCCATCTCCTGGCCGCAGCTGATTTTACTTACGATTCATCGACAGCTGCTGCTATCCCTGTCACCGATCCAGACACCGATGCATACTGGCCGTACACCCTGGACTACGGCCTTGCAAACGACTGCTTGACAGTGGACAACATATGCAAAGGTCAACCACAGATACCTGGTCTATGGGAGATACCGATGTATGCCTTCTTCGATGAGCTAGGCGTCAATGGCCCGCATCTCATGGATCCTTGGTTGGACACTGCAAATGGTGCCTCTTCCATCAACGATACTGCAACGCTGCAGTACATGAAGAGCACGTTCACCGCACACTACACCGGAAATCGTCAGCCTATCGGGTTGTACACCCACCCCATCCATCTTTCTGTATGTCTCATATCCCTTGTGTGATTTTTTATTTATTGATCATTCATATTCTTTATAGACGACATACCCTGGTGTTGATCCTTCTAATTCAACAATCCAAATGATAAACCAGTACTTGGATTGGCTTCAGGAACAACAAGACGTTTGGATCGTGTCAAACGAACAATTGCTCGCTTGGGTGCAGAACCCGGTACCGGCCACTCAGTTGGACACGATTGAAGCTCTCAAGTGCCCGACCCCTGATGTTGATCCCACGTTGCACATCTGTAATGGTATTCCAGCGAACGAGGCGGGCTTACTTCAGGAATGTGCATTCCCTGATTTCCCCTTCTTCACCTGTGTGAGTCTCGTCATAGATGGAGGTTTACTGCTGACTCGTAACCAAACCTTCGCTAGTACGGTTGTCCTAAAGTTGAAGTATCGCCATCGAATCCCAATCCTCCGCAACAAGTCCCTCAGGGCCAAGAAGCAAGGTTTAGATGTACGAGTTCTTTCATTGCTGACTCTTGCGCGTCTCACAAGTACTCCGTTCCGAATAACCAACTAAGTGCCTGCAAACTGTTCTACCCCCTTTTGGGACCCCGTCGCCGGGAGTTGTCTCTGTAAATCAGATGACTGTGCCTTCACTGATAATTCACGGCCAATTGGGGTACGTCCGTTTGTCATGTCGGCCTCATACCTTGACTGATCATGTTCATTCCCCATCTTCGTGTAGCCAAATGGTGCAAATCTGACCGGAGGTGGAACTGGTGACAATGACACAGATGGAAGTACAGCTCCTGCGCCACAATATGTTAACTTCAACGGTGCAGGCGCAGCAAAGCTTTTCAATTCTGGTCTCATTGGAGTCATCAGTACGCTCGTCGGTGCTGCCGCCAGCTTTGCTCTCGTCGACGTATGAGAATGCAGCAAGGTTCCAGCAAGTTTTGCACCCATTAACCCGCAACGATGTACAATTGACTCTCACGCCGCTATAATACTCTAGTATCTACAAATCATTTATTGCAGGAACCTACATAGCATAAAGACGATGCACAGATCATTTCACTTACTGACACATTCCACTTGCCACCTTGCATAATGGACCTTTCCTATCATAACTTGTGGAAGGACTCTGGATTTTTTGGGTTGCTAGTGGGGATTTATCGCGGGTTACTTGACTTTTGGGATGCTCATTACCGACATTACTTATGGGTTTCCGACCGTCCTCTACCATACTGGAGACCAGCATATAAGCTAGTATTTTCTCTGAAGCCGAAGCACTGGATGGACAACAACAAAAATAAAAACAAGAAGTTACGCTCGCCATATATATAGTACATACTTGTTAAAATCGAATTTACACAGAATGTCGTAAATGCTCTGTTTGTGCAGAAGCAGAAAGACGTCGTTTATGCAGGGTGATATTATGGCATCGACTCGAGGTCAACGTCACCCCCACCATCGTACTTGGCTTCCACAGTCTGTTGGACGTTGACTTGTATCTTTAGGGTTGTTTTCATCGAAGTGCAGCTCGCAGAGCGGAATGACACGACACGAACCGATTGGCCAGCTTTCAAATCCCCGGGCCGTATGTTCATCGTGTTGAGGCGCATCTATGCCAGAAACTTATCAGTAACACTGTCCACTCGCCCAAAGAAGCTCCACGAACAGGAAATCCCCCATTGATATGAAGACCCGCGGGATCTTCGTTGCCAAAGCCTTCCGGAAAGACGATCGGTGGCATGTTACTACTGGGGTTGAATTTCCGAGACTTCTTAATGTTGTTGCGTGCGTTCAAACTGTTGGTTTTAGTGAAGGTCGTAAAATCGTTGGGGAGAGGGGATGGCCTTGGTTGGCACGTACGTTGCGAGAAGGGAATTTGCATATACTGTCCATTTGTCAGTACGACATATATGGAGGTAGTGGTCACTTTTGGCTCACGTTTGCCAACGACGAAATGTAAGCCAAGGAATATTCGGTTTTCGGGCATGACCTTCCACTAGTGTTCCGGCGGCTCAGACTCACCTCCTAGCTGAACATCCCGCAGATCGGAGAGCCACTTACACAAATCAGTGATGCAATAGCAGCAAAACTGGTGATGATCGTTCAGGAGGCAGTCCGACGCGTCTGCTGTTATCGTTCCGCTCACCAGGTAATTGACCCATTTTGCACAGTCCATACGGTCAGGGCATCGATGATGCGATTTGTTCTTGAGACACGCAGTCAAGAAGTTGTCAGTGGCATCATTCTGAGAATGTCCTCACCTGGGAACTAATGAACGACTGCGCCGCAAAAACCAACAAAGGGAGGTTGTGATGATGATATCGACTACCGCGGAAAGAGTCAATCCCAGCGTGAAAACCCACTACGACAGTCAATCAACAACCGGTATCGCAATGGTGGGTGGACTTCAGCAGACCGACGGGAATGGCTGGATGAAAGCAGTGTAAAGCCTCAAACGGATCCTGAACAAATGTTAGGGTCCAATCAATGTCGAGTCAAATTCTTGGACTTACATCTCAGCCAATGATACTAGGTACGAGAAAGTAATCAGTATTTAGACACATGACCAATGCGGGGCTGCGTACCGCTCGCTGCGACTGTAGACAAGAGTCTGTCAGTAATTCCTCCCTGCTAGTACCTTGGGGTGTACACACCAAGCCGGATAAATGCAAGAATAGCCTTAAGTGAATGTGAGATCGGATGCAGAGATATAATTGAAAATGTCTCACCACCGGGCCTGCGACTGTCAGTTTTTGCTTTTGCACTGGAAGGCACATGTCAAATGTGACAACACAGACGGAGGGCGTCACACTCACGTCTATATATTCGGTAGGCGAAGAAGCTAGTCCCGGAGGCCGTTGGTGATAAGCTATCCATGTCATAGGTTGTACCTCACCTTTGCACTAGGAATGTCACCATGGCCTGAAACGAAGAATAAGAACGTCTCTCGGGAATGCAAGTCAAATAAGCACTGTCAGCTCCACTGTAGGCTGCAAAGCCTTCGTCAATGGTTTTCGCAGCAAGGGTTGATAATATACTCACGCCCACACTCCTGCACTCAAGTTCCTCCTTAAGCCCTCCAGCCAAATTTATGAACTGGTACTAACCATGGAATTACATCGATCCTACTCAGGTCTCCATAGTGGACAATCAAAGAATCCCAAATCGCGACAGCCACAAATGCAGAATGGCCTAAATCGAGTAACCTAGGCTTGATCAATCTACATCAGCAGAAGAACACAACATCAAGACATACCACGTCGCTATGACCTGAAAACGCCTGGTTAAGTATCACCCAGAACGAAAGGAGCGCATAGCTCACCAATAGCTTTGTCGGCCACGTTTCTTCCGGGAAGATCTGCCAGTGCACAATAAACTGCATGTTGACGCATCCAGAAAGACTGTTTCGATGAGATCATGTTCACAAGAGAAACGAAAATCCATACTTACCCGAAGGCGAGCAGCCCTCCGAGGACAAGCGGGCCATAATCAGAAGCGACATCTGCCTCAGACCCAGACATGATCAAGACGGCTGAACAAACTCAACAAAATGGATAAATGGAAAAGGACCGCGAGAGCCATAACCTGGTTCACAATATAAGTAGACCCAAGGGTGAGAAGTGGGGAGAGCCTAATGCCCAGATGAGAAGGTGTACAGGAAGCTGTTTCCCGATATAGCTTTTACATGTGAGGGCGCCCGAGTGGAAGATAAAGATATTTCCTAGGCCACTAACTTGAGAGAAATCCAATTACCAAGGGAAAGTGCCTCAAAGGCGGCATGACGCTGGGTAGTGGGCAGCGCTGCGATTCGACAACGCTCACCTCACCTGGCTCGGTTTGGGGATGCCAATCGACGGCGTGTGATCATGATGATCCAGCCAAGCGCAGTTAAGCTGATTTCCGATCAGTTTTTGATCAAACATTGTGGGGTTTTGTTCGCTATGAACAATGCGTCAAGCGTGTTAACAGCAATTAAAATGTCAACTCACACAATTTTCATATCAAGGAACCACATGAAAATGTACCACGGGCACGGAACCTTGTTTGCGGGCAATAATTGCACGACCAATTAAAGCATAGCAAGTTGACGTGTATCTCTCGGTAACAGGGGAATCACCGCAGCTATGATTGAGAAGCTTTGGAGCATGTGCAGGGTCCAGGAGTGTCTTAATGGACGCGTTTCAGCCAGATAAAATGCGGGATTACAAAGGGCGCTGGTAACAACTGGAAAACATGAGATCCTCGCAAGAATCTGGACAGCGAAGAATGTTGCCAGGCATTTTCCATACGTTTCCCCCGTGGAAGTTCGGGCATCATAATGATCTTGCTTCCGATTCCGGTGGTTGACTGGTTTAGTCGAGACCACGCCAGACGATGCATATTTCAGATAAACCCGTGCTGTGGTCGTCAACACCGACTGATCTAGAATGATGGGAGGCAGTAAATACAAACGGCGATACAGCGTCAGTTCGTTTGGAAGAGTTGTAAAAGGCATCAATTCTTGATGGACCCTCTCCACCGCTTGGTGGACCATCATGATCTCCGTGTTCTGTTCGCAGGTTATCAAATGTTGAGTTCTAATGCCACATGAAATGCAGAGACCTACTTTTAACAACCTGGACACTTTCTGGTACTGCTCCGTTGAGAAACCGTCAGTCGAATGCTGTGTGAATCCTGAGCGAGGTCATATGGGGCGGCCCCGAGACTCCAAGACACGTTAGCAATGGAAGTGGGAAGAAAGTCATTCTATCTTTTCCCAAGAATGTACGCGGTCATAACACCATAAAAGTTCATTTCAGGTTCCCCTGTGCCCGTGGGTAGTATGACTGGCGCATAGTTTTTTTGCGTCATGGTTACTGAGCTCGTGAAGTAAATATCGACGAGCGCGGTTCCGGGCTGAGTGGAGATGCGTTGGTATGTTAGTACCAGTGCTGCCAGTGCGTGACACATTGGAGGCTGAATCGCTGAGGGATGGAAAAAGGAAACTTTAGATCGAGCTCCCTCAATCGACGGAAACATGATCGTGAGTAGCGGAAATCTGAGCACTCAAACGCGTTGAAAATTGCGAGTGCGCTCTAGCGCCCATATATAACCCTTCCAGCGAGACCAAGCTCGCAACTGGTTACAAGCAGATGTATGGTGACGATAGTGCTATGGGGAGGTGTGCGTGATTTAGATCATTCATCCAGCTCTGCGTGATAGCCAGTGCAGGGGAATACATGTGATACAACAAAATGGGGTGTTAGGAGGGTGTCGCAGTTTGAACAGGGTCGAGAAATCAAGCAGGAGTCCATAGAAGAGAGAGACGGTGCATAGAATCTTAGCCGAGGTACGGAACGATAGCCAGGACACTATTCATGCGACGAGTGAGCCCCCGATGCCATCACCGCGCTTTGCAGCAAGTACACCGCGAATAGCCACAACAATGATGGCAAAAGTGACAAGAATCCTGAAGGGTTGGTTAGGGTAGATATTTAGCTGGGCGGTTCGACTGGTGTCCTGCTCACCAAATCACCCAGGCGAACCCCTCTAGTGCATTTAGTTGTCCGCAGTAAACAAAAACTGTTTGGTTGCTGCGGAGCAGCAGTGAGGTTTGAAGAGACGAGTAAACTGATAACTTTACACTTACCTGCAGTTCAGTCCACCGCCAAGTGCCGTAGTGATACTGGCTGCGCCCGCGGTCCAGAATATCCACGTGAGAAGCAAACTGGATCGATGATGTCAGTTGACCAAAAGAGAAAGGGGACCTCAATGTTCCTTACAAGCCAATATGGGACGCGACGCTGCTCATTGAACTTGAAGGCATGGCGAAGAAGGAGAACATGTACAGCCCAGACAAGACTATGGTCCATATGGACGTGAAAAGGAGGAAATGCGTGCGGTCCCGTTCAGCGGTGCTAAAGTAGTTGTGATATTGGCTGAACCGAGCAGTGAGGAATGCAGAGATTGCAAGCTACAAAACAAGTCAGAAGAATGCCAAGTCAAGTGATTGATCACGACCATACACACCTCGATTATACAAAAAAAGATAAGCAGGGCGAACACAACTGCGATGCTTGATTACTGGAATGTAACGGGAGAGTGAATGAGATGCTTACTGGGGTGTCCCCGGCGCATGTGGTTGTCAAAAGCCATTTCGTGAAGTTGAACAGAATGAAGAAGTAGGTTATCTCGGGATCGTGAAGTCGTGTAGAGTGATCGTAAGTAAGGGAAGGTCGAGGTTTATAACTCGGCTTGGACTGCGGACAAGTTCAACATGGGCTGGTGGCGGTGCAATCATTCCCACTGTGGGTGTGACGTCACAACGTGGTATTTGGACATTGGGGACTGCGAGATGCGGTAGAAAATGATAACAATTGCGATGTGATATATTTCTGTGAAGAGAGCGGTAAAGTATACCTGTAGAAGAAGCATGACACCAGAGCCGATATGCAAAACAATAATGTACAAATGACGATGAGATTCACACAATGTACGACCCGAAAACCAGATAGCTCTCAAGGATCAGAATACCCTGCTGATTGAAGACCCTTCGTCTGGTACGCAGACTCGATCACCCGGATGTAGGTTGCTGCAGGTGACCTTGGGGTTAACGATAATGAATTTATCCAAGGTCGAATTATGTCGACGGGCAATGTCCCAGCAGGTGTCGCCAGGTTGGATGAAATATGAGATGGTCGTACTAGGACAAGGAACAGGGGCGGTGCGGGTGGGCAAAAGAACAAGTCGCCAAATGAGCAAAAGGGTAACTGCAATGATAAGGAAGAAAGGAAACAGCGTTCGATAGGCTCCGCCGCGGAGAACGTGACGCGAACCATGCTTAATATGGACGGGAAAAATCAGCCGCGAACAAGACTATCAAATGGCGGTGTACGCACCTCATCTACTGCAAGAGGTTGATAGCCACTACCACGAGTGGGGGCAGCCTCAAGGTCGTCATTATCATCATCTACTTCGGAGGATATGGAGATAGGTAGCTCGCTAACTGTCAAACAGAATTGAAATCTTGCCCTGTGCACAACTGAAAGGTGATTACCTTGGGTTAATTCACCGAACTCGGAGCCTTCTGGGCCTTGGTAAGTGAGCCCTTCCTGGTCGCGAAAGTAGTAGCGTCCGGTATCGGAATCATAGCCAATACGTTTCACGCCCTCGGGTAGCCTGTAATCGTCCTGCAAATAGATAACTTAGTTCACGTAAAAACACCGCATCTTGGTATAGCCCACCTCATCGTACTGCGTCCAGCGCCCCATGGTGTAAAGCTTTGCACAGGTGGGCCAGCCAGTGACTACGGTAGTGTGGTAACAAGCAGCGACGAAGGTGATTTATAAGGTATTTGTGTCGTCTGCCGGACTGCCGACGGCAAATTCCGAACAACGCAGCAACGTCATCATGATCATGAACAATCAAATCTGGCACACGATCTTCCCAATGTCTGCAGAGAAAGTATTCAAGGTAGCGTTGCGCGGCGAGGCCCTTCTAACATCTCCAAGGTGGAACAAGGGCACCGTCTTCACTCATGAGGAGCGCAAAGCGTTTGGTCTCACCGGAAGGCTGCCTTCGCGTGTCAACACTCTTGACGAGCAGTGCGAAAGAGCTTATGCCCAGCTACAGAACTGTGGAACACCTATCAGGAAGAACTCATTCCTGCAGAGCCTGAAGGAACAGAATTGGGTTCTTTATTATTCGCTGTTATCCAGACACCTCAAAGAGCTCAGCAGTATCATTTACACGCCGACTGAAGTAAGTTGACTTGCTGCCACTGGGTTCAGCATTCTGACTTTTGTTCTAGGCACAAGCTATCGCCGATTATTCACACTTGTTTAGACGTAGTGAGGGTCTATATCTGACCTTCACCGACCAGGATACTATGGAGCAAGACTATTTGGAACAGACGAAGGATCAAGACATCGACTTGATTGTTTGTACTGACGCCGAAGCCATCTTGGGTATCGGCGACCAAGGTGTCGGGGTAGGTAACTTCAGATAAAGTTCAGATATCTATTGATGGGCTTCCCCATAGGGCATTGGGGTCTGTGCCTCTCCTGATCGCCTCACCGAGTACTAACGAGTAAACCTTCGGTAGATATCGACAGCCAAATCAGTCATTTACAGGTATGCGGACACATAACTTTTGGATGCTTCTCATTTAACATCTTGCGATCTCAAGCTTATTGGCGGGAATTAATCCCTCCAAGTCCCTGAGTGTCACTTTGGACGTCGGCACGGATAACGAGGATCTGCTTAAGGACCCACTTTATGTAGTGCGCAATTCAACGGATATATAGCTAATCCATCATAATGGACGCTAGGGCTGGCCTTCACACCGTGTCCGAGGCGCTGAGTATGACAACTTCATCGACAAGTAAGTCTTTGCTTACAGTCACCTCACTCACTCACGACCCGGGAAGATTCATCCAGCTTGTCCGAAAGCACCACCCACACTGTCTACTTCACTTTGAAGATTTTGGAGTGCAAAACGCTGGTCGATTACTCGAAAAGTACTGTCAACAGCATGCTTGTTTCAATGATGACATGTAAGATGAAGCCTTGCCAACATCTGACCTCCTTTAACCACAGGTGAACAGACAGGGAACTGGTGCGGTAACGCTTGCCGCACTCATGGCAGCAATTGGTGTTACGAAGTCGACATTATCGGACCAGCGCATAGTTGTCTTCGGTGCCGGCTCCGCAGGCTTGGGCATCACAAAACAATTGCGTGATGCCATGGTCCACGCTGACGGAACTTCACACGAAGAAGCGAATAAGAGGTTTTTCCTCGTTGATCGTTTTGGGCTCATCAAGAGGTCACTTGGACCAGACAAAATTCGTTCAGTGGTTCAAGAGTACGTCAGACCTGATGAAGAATGGGATGGGGTCCCCACCAACGAGAACGGGGAGGTGGAGCTATTTGAAGTCGTGAAGAAGGTCAAACCGACGGTTTTGATCGGTTGTTCGACTCGAGGAGGCGCCTTCACTGAGAGGATCATCAAGAACATGAAGGAGAACTGCGAACGGCCAATTATATTCGCACTTAGCAATCCCAGCCACCTCGTGGAGGTGGACCCGAAGGATGCAAACGACTGGACGGACGGCAAGGCATTGCTGGCTACCGGGAGTCCATTCCCTCCGGTAAAGATGCCTGATGGTAAGGACTACATGTGAGCAATATGATTAAGTGCAGTGAAAACGTAGCTTATCCGTGCAACAGTATCGCTGAGTGCAACAGTAGGTCTACGTGTTTAAAGGTGCATGCCACTACCCGACGAACCGTACGAATCATTTTGTAGATGCCTTGGTTTATCCCGGCCTTGGACTTGGCGCCATCATTTCCAAATCTCGACGTATGACAGACGGGATGATTATAGCAGGTGCACAGCGCCTCGCTTCTCTCTCGCCAGCGCTCAAGGATCCTGACGATGCCCTCCTTCCGGACTTTGAAGGAGCACCGCGGGCAAATTTGGAGGTTGCCATAGCTGTAGCGGAGCAAGCATTCGACGACGGTGTCGCTGACGTGGACTGGAAGAAGGAAGAGACGAGGACCAAGGTTGAGGAGAAACAGTGGAAGCCAGTTTATGGGAGGTACGAGTATGATGACCATGGCGCGGTGTGATGGACCGCTCGCTCCCAGCTATTTGGCTCATGTCACCTGTGTCACCTTCATGACCTGTCGCGTTTTGCATGAGTAGCACTTCCCACAACTTTATATAGCGTGAAACTTCCCCACAAAACAAGCGCTGTGATGGACGCCGAACACACTGCCGACTCCTCCCAAGGCAATAGCTGATAAGCAACCGCAGAAGAAACTCAAGATCACAGTTGACAATGGTTAGAAGGAAGTAGTGGAACACCGAGGGATAAACACGCGTTCCACGAGCACTTAATCGTTGAAATCGTTCTTACAAAAACTGGACGTAGCGCAGCTTCCATCTATGCCTCTCAATGTACGGTCCTGATTCAAATTAGGGATCTAACACGGTGCGTTGGAAAGAAGTGCACTTGCACCCGCTAGATACGCTTCATCTGGCATGTACAACAAAGAATTTCCGGCGCGTTCTTATGCATCGCAGCTCTACTTCGGTCTGGGGGAACGCGCGTATGCATGTACCAGGACTCCCTCCATGTCCTAATGACAAGTCCGAGCCGGCGTATGCAAATCTTTGTTTTAATTTGCATTGTCATGCCAGTAAGAGTATCTAAATACACATCGTGTTTTTGACAACACTGAATAAATGAAATCGATATCAGAATTGTCGGACTACTCACGTACACGTCCGGAACGTGTACTGGAACATGCGTGTCCAGTGTTGTAATGCCTGTGCTAAGAATTGGTAAGTACCGAGTGCACTAGTCTTCCCTATGTTATAGAGCTCATTGTGTTGCTACAGGTTATAACCTGTGAACGATGTGTTCAAAGCCAAATACAGAGTGAAAACCTACCTCTCCATACTGACACGGTCCAAGGAAGTAAGCACCCTTTCTAGACATATCTCATTTCTGAGTTAATGGAGCGATTGCCTCTCAGGAAAGGATCTCTTCTGCCTACGCCAAGAGCGAGAGATCTTTGTAGCACAACTACAAAAGCTCAACCAGGAAGAGAGGTCCCAGCTCCGTCGTACGAAAGCAATGGGAGTCAGGAAGCGTCATGATGTAGGAACATTCGACTTTTGCATTCGAATGTTCCGTTACTCAAACAGAAAGCAACAGCATGCGAAACGATGCGCGGAATGGTCAGATAAGCTCCAAAAATCCCGCGAGAGTGAACCCGACGATTTGAGACATGAACGTTTCGTTGCGTAAGATCAGTGTTTCCTTCTCTATTAAACATACTGTTGATGAGCATTCATTGGCTGTAGCATCATGCACAGGTTGACGGAGCTAGTGGGGTGAAGATATTGATATTGAATCCCTGCCTGATCGACACACGGCGTTCCTACATAATTTGGTCTATATCGAGGACCCCCTGCCGTCAAGCAGCCGAAGCTCTTGACCGGTCGCAGTAAGTCAAAGATCGAGCCACGCAACAGTTCTACTGACCCCATTTGCTACAGTCTGGGAAAGACATGCAAGAGTCCTGACTCGAACAGAAGCATATAGCCCTACTATATTGGTCTAACTATCAGGCACAAAACCTCACTGACGAACTTGTGCCTACTGTCCCAGGCCTCCTGTCTCTTGATATTCTGGACCGCCCATCAGATTCCACGGTCGCCCTCACAAGCTTCATACGGTTGGTACTCTATTGGGATTGGGTTCTGCCTTCTCGGTGAAACTCTACCAGACAAGTTCAAAGACGTTGGTTTACGGCTAAAGGTCTGGGAAGGGACAGGAAGCGAGGCTGCCACACTCGCCATTGCCGTCTTCACCTGTGCCAAGGGTCTTTGTGACGATTTTCCATCCGAGGTAGACGTTCCGCCGAAACCCATGTACTACCCCGAATACAAAGACGATTGATGCAACTGGATCCAGCTATGGAGATCGGATGCACTGCACACGCTTGGGACCGTCAAGCTAGAAGATGGATATCCCCACGGGTACATAAAAACGTCGTGGAGGGGTGTAGATTGGACCCGGAGTATACAATACCTCAAACTGTGGGCGAGCTCGATCCGAGGTTCGTATGTTTGAAGTGAAGCTATGAAAGTCTCCCTGACGGCGAACGGATCATGGTCGTTTGGACCTGGCGGGACTCGGTGAGCTTCACAGCCAAATGCGTACGTATACGCCTGCTAACTGGTCAAACACAAGGTGACCCACTCGGTCCAGGCTCATTTTGACGACTCACGCGTCAGATGGCAGAAGATATCGGATCAGAAGCCCGGCATGGAAACTAAGGCTGCTTTACGAAAAGTGTGGCGCTGCGCATATCGTCGGGATAGAGATGAACCAAAGATGAAGCTTGACGATATGATTGACCATCTTGAGGATCGGTAGGTCCACCTTGTCGTTCGACTGCATGGACTCCTGAATAGGCACAGCGCTGGAGACTTCCACGACGGGAGTGACTATGTTAAGGCGTTAGACATCCCTCCCCAATCTGCGCCTTCTGTTAGAATGAAGCCTAAAGCTGTGGCTCGGAGTCCTCGCGACGAAAGTGTGGACGCAATAGCTCATAAATTTATAGTAATCATTCTGTCAACTGTCTTGTCGTCCAAGTCGTTCCCACTAGTTAGACCTTTGACAAGTGCCGTGTTGCCAGATACAGAAAAGGAAACGACGACATCAGTCGTAAACAAGCGTCCTTCGTCGAGCCCTCACTTCCGTACCTTGTCCGTACTGTCATGACCGACGTCCAGGCTGTTCCACTGAACCCAAATCCCGCACAAGCCGTACCTTCGGAACCCACCCCCGACGCACGAGCGGACTCAGAACCGAATGAAGTCGCATCGGAAACGCTCTATATCCAAAATCTAAATGAGAAGATCAAGGTTGACGGTGCGTACCTCTCATGATATGCCCATGCCTAGTCTGAATCTCGTTTGAAATAGTGTTGAAAGCGTCCTTGCGAGGTCTATTTAAATCATATGGCGAAGTCTTGGATGTCGTCGCACATAGTAATCTGCGGATGCGGGGTCAGGCCTTCGTCTCGTTCGCATCAGCTGAGATCGCCGCGAAAGCTATGAGAGAAGTCCGAGGTTTTCCTCTATACTCGAAACCCATGGTAATCTTGTCTCATCTGTTATTGTTATTCATTCCAGTCTTACTGATTACTCTTCTACAGCAAATATCGTTTGCTAGAACAAGATCAGACGCGGTCGTGAAAAAGCTGGACGTTGACAACTTTGAGACACACAAAGCCCAAAGAGCCGAGCACAAAAGTATGACGCGTTTATCATTCCCCTTGCTCTCACCATTATTAACGTTTTCTCAGAAAATAGTCGTTACACCAATCCTTTGAAGCAGAAGTTCCGTGCCAAGAGGATGGCTGCGGAAGGTAATGTTCGACTCTTCTTTAGTTTATCATTCGACTAATTGACCTTTCCAGTGGATGGCGCTGCTGCGGCTCCTGCGCCAAAGCGACCAGCTGTACAGATGCCAGACGAATATCTCCCGCCCAACAAAATTCTGTTCCTGCAAAACCTGCCAGAAAGCGTCACCAAGGACCAACTCATGGCTCTCTTCTCTCAGTGCGCCCATCCACCTTCATTTCTCTGTTACATCTGTTAATGGATCATTCGACAGATATCCCAATCTCTACGAAGTTCGGCTTATTCCAACGAAGCGAGACATTGCTTTCGTGGAGTATATGGACGAGGCGAGTGCAGGGGTTGCGAAGGACGCCCTACACAACTACAAGCTCGATGGAGAGAACAAAATCAAGGCATTTATCATCTTGTCTCTCGTCTCGTGGCTCGTACTCATGCCTATTCCCAGATCACGTTTGCACGCAAGTAATTGCTTATTGTATGATCGTGTAAGCTTTCTGTAATAAGATATAGTTCCTATTTTTCGCGTTGGCGTTTCGCGCGTTTTGCTATTCTCTATGTGAACGTCCATTTCACGAATGACAGCAAGCCGATATCATGATTGCCTCAAGATTTTGCAACTTGGTTTGTACCTCGCCTGAATGAATGCGACTGCGTCTCTGAGGCTTCAAAGCCCAACGACTCCATGTTGTATCAGATAGCTTTTTCATTCGAAAAACTTCAAACACCCCTGGGCCCTGGCCGACTGTTCTCATTCGTTGCCACAGCAATCTATCTGCGAAGGGCGCTTGTTTCACCCAAGCCGCGTGTATCTTACAACAATCTGCCTGGCATCAAGATAACATCCTTGCCACACTCACCGTCGACGTATTCAACCAACTTTGATCCAACACAGACCATTACCAACATACATATACCATGCCAGTAGATTTTGTGCGTGGGCAACTCAAGACGTAGAAAATGTTACTTATGCGACGACTGTTTTCAGGATGACGATGATGAATATATTGAAGGGTTGGAAGATTTCCAGGAGCATTTGGTCCACTTCGGTACGCGTTTGATACACCAGGGTTGCAACTGAAGATTGATTCACGGGTCGATATCTACGGCTCAGATGAAACTGCGATGCCTGATGGGTCGCGCCGAGTCGCCGATAGCGCAGGGTTTACACCCGCCAGATCGGAGCACACGCGGACCTTAGAACCTGATCATCACTCTCCGTCCTCCATGCTGTCCCTCATGGAGGTGGATTTTGAAATCAAAGGTAAGTGATGATCCAAGCTCGCGGCACACCGCCCACTGTAAAATTATGGTGAATCAGTTGAAGATCGTAGGTTACGCCCCACGCTTTTATTTCGATCCATACTCAACGTGATTTGTAGTCGTCAATGCCGAACCGCCCAACGGAAGACCGCTTGCCCCAACCCGGTCAACCAACAGCGCCGCCCCAGCCCAACTCCCCAACACCAAATACGAGCCCGAGGGCCCGCATTCCCCACCACCGTTGCCTACCAACGCCCATCAGTCAGCCAGGCGTAACCACGCACTTCCCACTCCTCGCAAAGCTTCAGAGAGACGCAAAAATGATTTCAGCAGCGACCTCGAGCCGTTTTACATTGCCCATTGCGAGCGGGCATCGAACCTATTCGACGCCTGCAATCTCGCTTGGGGAACGATCTACGAAATTGCCCGCGGCGTCACAAAAGGTCAGTGGAACTGGTCCTCTGTGACCAGGGAGAAGCTCGACCGCCTTCTGGGGACGAATGCCGAGGCTGCTCACAAGGTCTCGGCCGTCATGCAAGGACGCGAGGCACCCCGGTCTCCGGTTTCCGAAGTCTGGTATGTTTCGATTGTTTCCTATCATTTTACACCTTCACTCAGACAGATTAGGGCGGAGTACGACAGGGAGCAAGTGGCGATCGTTGAGAACAAAGGCCGTGGGTTGGGTGGAATGGGCCTCTGGAAGGGTAAGGATGCCTGGTACGGGGGCCGTATCCAACAAGTCGGTCGTCTCCAGCGAGTTCAAGCAGGTTTCTCGGTTCAGCTCGAGAAGCCAGAGATCCGCCGTTCTCATCGTTTCTCTCGCTTTCTGGGCTCACGCAGGATTCTCCAAATCAAAGTCCCAGATGATCTCCTATACAAACATGGGGATGAAGTGCGGGTATTTCTGGGCTCCAGCAGGTTTGTCCTTTGTGGGAGGGTCTTTGTACCTTTTCATGCAAAAGAAGGGAGCATGTACATGATGGAGACAAACCAAGACTACGAAAGGACAGCAAGCCTACTCGACGGTGATCAATTCCGCATATCACTGAAAGGCTTTGTGGATTGGCACAACCCTTTCCATCTCAACAGCAACCAGGTAAGGTTGTCAGTTGAAGTACATATAGTCAATGTTGACATGACTATCACCAGCCCATCAGCAAGTGGTCAACTCGCTGGGCACTGGGTCTCTCAACCTCAGTGCCCACCCTTGAGTTTGGGGCCGACAACATCATTTTCATTGAAGATGAATGTAAGGACTACCTAGTATATATTAAGCAGCTTGGACTAAAACCACTTCGTAATTAGGTGTCACCCCTCAGGATTGGACTGGAAAAGCTCCAGCTGAGAAGGTGCTAACAGATGGATGTGGCTGGATCAATGGTTCAGCCCTTACTCAAATTATGAGGATCATGAAGTATGACAGTCGGCCTACTGCTGTGCAGGGCCGCATTGGTGGGTCCAAAGGGATGTGGATCCTCCATCCCGAACCTCTTGAACAGGTGGCTGATGGACCTGCCAAGATCTGGGTCAGAGAGTCCCAGACCAAGATCAAACTCAACCAGCTGGGTCCTTCCCAAAGGATCTTTGATCTACTTGCTCCATCCCGTGTTACTTGTCCAAGCAGACTCTCTGCTCAGCTGCTGATTAATCTCTCCCACAATGGGGTTCCTCATCAGGTTCTAAAGGAGCTTATGGCTCTAGGCCTCAAGGATGAGATCCATCAGCTTACTGACTGGGACCAACCTCACTCAATGGTGGTTGTGTGGAAGGCTATTGAGAGAGCTGGTCATGTTATTATGGGTCGTGTACGTAGGCAGCTTGCAGGGCAGGCTCGTGCACTTGGTTTGGGACAACTTCGGCCTGCAGATGGTCAAGCTGGGGATGAGGAGAAGGAGTTGGATGATGATGATGATGAGGCAACTCAGCTGTTGGATGCTTCTAGCCACAAACAGTACTCTGGACAGCCTCTTACACTCCATGAGAGTGCACTAGAGCTGTTACAGGCAAGCTTTCATCCATTGAAGCTGGATTTGCTTTTCAACAAACTTGAGTCCATACTTACACTGGTACTTGATGATTATGTTGAGAAGTTTCACATTCCAGTTTCAGAATCTTGTGAAGCCTACATCATACCTGGTAAGAGTTTGTTTATTTGTTGATGTGTTTCTCATCATATTGTCCAGACCCCTATGGTGTTTTGGAAGAGGGTGAAATTCATTTTCGATCCTCTGAGATGATCACCAATCCCACCACTGGAGCTCAGAGTGACATCATTACTGGGTATGTGCTTGTAAGTCCTACTTCCAGTGATCATTTTCCACTATTGACATGATGGTGAAGGTGTCCAGAAGTCCCACCAGGCTTCCATCAGATGTTCAGAAGGTAAACATCACATATTTTTATAACACTGATTACCCACAGTTGCTAGGTGAAAGCTGTTAGTCACCCAAAACTCAGTAACTACTTTGATGTTATTGTCTTCCCTATCAAAGGGACACAATCACTTGCCAGCTATCTTGGGGGGGGAGGTGAGTACTGACATGTATGTACAGGAACCAAGACTTAGCTTTATGATTTCTAGACTATGATGGAGGTAAGTGCCTGAGGAAGGTAGCTAACATGGGGGATGAAATCACTCACTGGCTACAGACACAGTCATGCTCACTTGGTGCAAGGCCTTGGTGGAAAACTTCAGGAGCCCACCCCTTACAAAAGCTCCTGAGGGTCTCAAACAGGAATTTGAGCGGGAAGTAGAATATGTCAGGGACTTTGACAAGAGGGCATCCAAGCTCCCACCAAAGCAGGCACAGCAGGCATTCCAAAAGGTCCTCTTGCTCGGACTCGCAGAGACCAGGGTTGGGCTTTATTCTAAGTTCCATGATGCTGCTGTGTATGAAAGTGGATATGCTAGCCAGAAGGCTGTCCGTCTTGCCTACATGTCAGTGGTACACGACCTCTAAGCTACTTAGCTGCACGACTAAGCAACTGATCTAGGTTCACCACATGCTTGGATGCAAGCAAGACAGGGCTTCGGGTGAAGATACCTGTTTTTGACAGGGATAGGCAACAGTGGGGTTCGAACAAACCATGGTATTCATGGAAATTAGAGCAAGCAAAAGCCATCAAGAGTAATGGTCAGACACCCTCGAAGCGCCAAGCTGCCCCATTCATCTTGGACGTGTTGGTTGAGGAAGGAGAAAAACTTCGGAAGCAGTTCCTCGGTGACTACAGAAAGCTCAAGGACACTCGCCGTGACATGGAGGATTGCGATCTCACCAAGCCCTGGCATGCGGCGAAGTCAAAAGCCGCACAAGCCCAGGCCGCCGGCATCCATGGCTTTGCGGAAAACTTGAAAGACATCGAAAACCACGTTCGCGCGTCGTGGTGTGCGTTCCAGAGGGCTGCAGCTCGTTCATCCACTAAAGCCGGTCCCTCCGACTCGACGTCTACCAAAGATGGCGCCTTTGCTGAAGTCGCGCGCGACTTTGCGAGATGTCCAGCATTCCGCGGTTTCCAATACTTCTCTGATGAGGACGTGCGAACGCTCAAGGCTTCCCTCGCAGCCTCGAAATCACTCCGGTTCGCGTTTTCAGCCGCATTCCAGGAATTGTGTGCAATTAAAGCCCGGGCAGCTGGTAACGTCGCGTTTACCCACCAATTTGCTCAGTGTATGTCTGTTCCCAAGGTAGTTATACGTACGTTTTCCCAAGCCCGAGGTGGTGATGATTGACCTTGGGCTCTTTCATACTTTTTTGGTTCGACGATCGTGGCCTATCTTGATTTTACTCTTCCATTGTACCCATGTAGTACGGATCGTGGAATATTCGTAGCCATAGTTTCTTGAGAATACCGTGGCATGTATTTGTAGTATAATGGAGTTGTTATCTGATGGTGAGATGTACTGTGTCAGTGGGCGATTAGCGAACCGAACGCTGGTCTACCTCTTTCTGTTACTACCAACCACTTTGGGTCCGACCAATTCTCTCCGTCGACGTCCTTTGTACTCTAATCTAATTATCAGACCCAATGGCGCAGACCTACAAGATTTTCTGCATGGGTAACCCCCTCCTTGATGTGCAAGTCAGAGACGGAGAGGCTCTTCTAGATAAGTATGGTCTTGGGGCTAACAACGCTATCCTGGCTGAGGGAAAGCATATGCCAATGTATGCGGCGAATGCGATCATTTATGTCCATGGATGGTCACTGATTATTCGCTGCAGCTACGAGGAGATCGTGAAAAACTACCCCGTCACGTATGTTGCGGGAGGAGCATCTCAGAATGCTGCTCGTGGTGCTGCTGTGAGCAATACGTCTTATCTTGATCCATTTTTGCTCGCTGACCGATTGAACCACAATTTCCGCAGTATGTTCTCCCTCCCAACTCTGTCGTTTACACAGGATGCGTTGGCGACGATGATCTTGCCGAGCAACTGCGGGCAGCTAACAAGCGGGAAGGACTGCACGAGGTTTATCTCGTCAAGAAGGGCGAGAAGACCGGTGCTTGTGCTGTCATTATCACAGGTCACGATCGGTAAACACCCACACACATGCACTCTTGTCAGTTAATTCACGAACGAAAATTTCAGATCACTCGTGACTAGCCTGCAAGCCGCCGAAAAGTTCGAGACGTCGCATCTTTCCTCGCCTTCTGTCGCCCCCCTGGTGGAGGCCGCCAAAGTCTTCTACGTCGAGGGCTTCTTCCTGACTCATGGCGTAGACGCTGTCCTTGCGCTCAGCAAACATGCGTCGGAAAAATCCAAGGTATTTTGTTCCTATGATCTGACTTCGCTTTATCCGCACCTTTTGAACCCGACCTCCCTTCCCCCACACAGATCTTCGCTCTGAACCTCTCTGCGCCCTTCATCCCCCAGTTCTTCAGTGCTCAACTGGAGCAAGTTCTCCCCTACTGCGACATCATCATCGGCAACGAATCCGAAGCCCAAGAGTACGCCAAAGCCGTGATGAAAGTCGAAGAAACAGATCTCGTCGCAATCGCTAAAGGCATTGCGACCTACAAGAAAGAGAACTCCCACCCGCGTGTCGTTATCATTACCCATGGGCCCGAGTCAACGATCCTCGTGTCCAGCGCGGACCCCGATAATGCCAAGGTTTACAGCGTCCAGCCTATCTCGAACGAAGAGATCGTAGATACGAATGGCGCTGGTGATGCGTTTGCCGGTGGCTTCTTGGGCGCGTATGTTGCTGAGAAGAGCCTCGACGAGTGTGTCGAGGTTGGGCATAAGATGGGTGCGATGTGTGTGCAACTGGTACGCCGTCCCGTCTCCTATTCTGATTATCTGTTGTGGAATCTGACTGTCGATCCGCAAATAGGTCGGCCCTCAATTCAAATGGCCCAAGGTCAACGTTCTGTAAATGTCACACGACGAGTCGTTACGAATACCACTTACCTTCTCCCACCCTCGCTCTCAACAGCGAGATATTTTGTATCCCTACAAGCCATGATGTTAAAACATCACAAGCTCTCCACAGCATGTAGCACTGATCAAGTCCCATTACCCCATTACCCCCTTGCCAATTGTGATATCAATTAGTTCAGCTGGATCATTAAATGAGAAAGGTCTAAGCACTTCCTAGGACTTTCAACAAAAACGCTGCGTCCACGCGTGCTGTGTTCAATAAGGTAATACGTATGCGGGCAACCGATCAAATAAGCGAACAAAGGAAAATACTATAAAGCCTATGCGAGAATAATACGATTGGTAGAGTACAGCTTATGAAGGAGGTGGAGACGCGAGAGATTCCTGTCTCAGGATTTGTAGCATTAGATCGAATACTGCAGGTATCGCGTTGTTCAGACTGACCTGCGTCAATAGCTCCGCTTGTGATGCGAGGATTATCAGTACAGCGAAAACGACACGAAAGACTGACAGACTAACCTGGGTTCAACATGGGCTCCCCGTCTTCTGTAAGTATTTGTTCCATCTCCGGGGGACGCTCCAGAGGCGTTGGATCAGAATTGGACATGGCATGGTTGGGCGAAGCAAGGTCTTGAATAACGATAGCATCGTCGTCGGTATTCCCCTCTCCCTCGCTTGGTGCCTCACCAGAAGTGTGGGACAAAACCTGCTGTCCATGTCCGGGCGACGACCCTGGTGTATCTGACCTTCCAGATGCCCAACTATTCGCTGAAGACTCTCGCTCTGCTGATTTAAGCACTGCTTCCACGGCAGCTTGGGTGATTTCCATAGACATAGGCTTGCTGTCTGCGCTGCTTGCTGAAGACGATACCAACGAAGGATCGATAACAGACGCTTCCCCTTGCCCGGCTTCTGTGCCAGCGGGCCGTTCCATTCCAGAAGGGGCAAGCGAAGGGTCGACAGCCATATTTGTCATCGCTGGGCTACCCGTGCGCGATGACGATGACTCTCCGGTATTCGGTGAGCCCACGCCGTTCTGTATTTGTTGGGGCATGATGAGATTGGGATTGGGAGTAGGATGCATCATATCGGAACGATAATATGGGGCGGTGTAGTAGGGATGAGAATAGCCAATATGGATCATATGGGGGGGAGGGGGCTGCGAGCCATCGCCACCCCAAGGGTGTGGGGGCGGCCAATTGGCTTGATGTAGCCGAGTTGCGGACGTAGGAAGAGTGATACCAGGTGGATAATGACCGTCCACTATCATTCCAGGTGGGGACATTAGTACTACGGGCCAGCATCAGGGGTGTGCCAAGAGAAGGCCGTTATCGTAAACTCACCACCTGCAGGTAATGTATGTTGACGGTAATAGCTCTGTGGTCCGCCTGGTGGATGAGCCGTGGTCGGAGGTAGTGAGGAGGCAGGGCCGGAAGAGGCGGAAGGACTCTCCTGGTCCATTGATGAGGGAGATGTGCTGCGACTTTTGGATTTTGAGCCTGAAGATTGAGGCCCGTCGGAACTCGATGCCTTCTTCCTGTCTACCACATCTGTAGGCTCGATCACGACACCGTTATGTCTGAAGGATAATTGGGTGGAGGGCATCGCAAAAAGGAAAACTATATGCTGACCTCGATTTCTGATGTCTTCGAAGAGCATCGGTCTAAAATGATATCATTTTACTTACATATGCAGGGAAAAGAACAAAAGACTCACCCGAGTAAACCTCGCATCACACTGCGGACAAGCACTATTTGAGGAGTAGAATTAATAGCAGCACCCCTAATATTCGCCAGTAGACTTACAACCCCGGAATAGAATGCAGCTTTGTCGTTCGTTGGTGTCGCTTCAGATCAGCCTCCCTCGCGAATTGTTTGTTGCATCCATTGATCTTGCAAGGCCACACACCGGAGTCAGCGACTTTCTTCTTTGATGGTCGATCCTGGTGGGGCGTCTTCTTCTTGTGTACTTCCTTCTTCTGCTCGGGCTGCGTACACGACGAACGGGACGATTGCGATGAATTGGTGAGGAATAAATAAAACACACATTACAAACGAAATAAGAATTATTTCAGGTGGCTGAAAGGCTAACTGGAAAGATCAGCAAGGGCGCTACGCACTGTCTGCTTTGCTTGTCGGACCATCTCTTTATGTTTTCCCTAACGGTGAACAAGTGGAACAATCACAACAACGTTCAAAATGTGTTCACAGATCTCGTTGATTTCGTATTCCAGTTGGTGGTCCTGAAGTAAATCCAGGATATGACCCTGTGTTTTGACGGTGGCTTCGGAAATTGTGGCTGAGGGAGCGATTTATGGCTTGTGTGGCAGCTGTGGCTGTCGTCGCGGGCGGGGGCGAGAGTGTGGCAAAACTTGTGTGGCAAAATTACACTACGGATCATGTAAGATTCCCTATTTAGGTCAGCCTAGTTCAACGCATTCAAGTGGTTTCATGCGACCAACTTTCGTCAGCGACTGAGCCAATGAAGAAATCCATCTATAGTCTCAAGTATAGTTACCTAGCGCATCATATCATCATTATAGTAAATAAAGCAGGTCCAGATCATGCTTTATTCAATACTACCTCTTTTCATCAACCCGTCACCGCGACCTCAGCACTCTCCGTCTCTGCCGGTGAAGTCTTCTCTGCTGCAAGCGTAGATGGAGTCGATGATTGTGAACCGATACCATTGGGAGACTGTTCCTCCGCGCTACTAGTAGTGTCAGAAATATAACTAGCCAGCACTAGGGTGTTCACGTACGCGCATTCAGGCATCGCCTCATCTCCAAAAGCTACTTGCACGAGTGTGGGCTGTGGGGATACAGGTCCGTCAAAGTAACCGGGTAATCGTGTGCCATCTGGAGCAATACCACAGTGCCTATGCGAATCAAAGGAGCGGTCGTCGAGAGAGGAGTCAGCGCCATCAAGTTGACAAGAGGAGTTTCGGGATGGAGGTCTCCACACACTCGATGATTTGTTTCCAATAAGTCTCATGATCGAATTCAAAGTCGTATTCTCCACCAAAGTCACTATCAAGCTGTGATCTGGGAATAAGTTCGAAAAGGTCTGGGTTAAAACGCATCTGTAATGCAGTGAGTGGTATGTTAGAGATCACCATGGGTAAGATATCCACCTTATCTCGGGTAACGGGATCCAGGAAGGGAGCGATGCCTTTATAGAAAAAGTTGAGAAGGAGAGGAAGATTAACAACGATGGCACGACCGAGCGTTTCAACATAATGTTGCTGAAGGATGGTAAGGACCTATCACGCGGGTGATCGCACCGTTAGATGTACGGACGTGAATAAGCTCCACACGAGGGGCCTACCTTGCTCGCCACTGATACAGAGGGATTGGTACGAAGGGTGGTAGATTTGTAGTCAACTATGATTACAAGGGACTCTTGTCCCAGGGGCATCATGTCCTTCGCACGTTCTCTGACGCAGCGAGTCATGAATACGCGGTGAGGCGTATTGAAACTAACTCACAACCACCATACGAGGTGTCTAAGTTGACGAGGACTCGTTCCAGTATTCTCCCGCCCCGGGCGCATGTATATGATTGGACGACCGTCTTTGTCGAACCCATTAAGGATACTACGAGAATATTACTTGAGCCATTACGAAGCACTGGTTGTCTGGAAGAGCGGAACGCACATTTTACCAGTCTCACCCTCTATCTTCACCTGTAATGATGGCGGCAATGGTCTTGTCTCAACACACTACGGACAACTCCCTTCCCAAACTCACCTCGTCTGGAGGAATCAGCTCAGGCTTATACTCCCTCCTCCACTCCAACGTCCCTTTGATTCGCTTCTGCGCGTCAGGCGTCTTCCATTTTGCAGCTCGAATATAACGAGGAATGGTATCCGGTTTATTGAGCCATCGGAGCTCCCACTTGTGGTATGGATCCGAAGAAGGGAGGAGGAGAGGGTACGCGTACTTTCAAAGGAAAGAAGGGTGACGAAGGATATAAAAAAAGAAACGATTAGAGAGCCCAATGCCGTATGCCAGACTAGAAAAGACAAGACCGTCAGACGTACCTGTCGAAGTGCTTCTATCTGTGCGGTCTGCTCCTCCGAATACCTGTAGATAGGCCTAGTCTCGGTACCCAGCTCGGGCGCCGTGAGCACGGTTGTCGTCTTCACCATTGTTACAAATTTGTAGGGGGGGAGAGCTATGAGGGTATACACGCGAAATTTACCTGGAGGAACCAAGGAGGGCGACGCTGACGAGAAAGAGCGCTTGGAGGCTGGGACTCATGAAACGCGATCGGCTGGAATCTTCGCGGGGTTGAATTGAGCGTGGGAGTTCTAAACGTTTTCCTTGACGTCGCCTGCGACTACGGTCAGTCAAACGTTTTTTGCGTGCAGTTGTGCTTCGCCAGATTGCAGCCATGCATTTGATGTACACGGTCGACGAGCACGGAAATAGGGTATATACCCTCAAGGTGCGTTCATCAAATTAATTTCAATCATGTCGAGGAATATGCGTTGATCGGTCATAACTTTCAGAAAATAACTAACGAAGGGAGATTCACCAAGTCTGCTCATCCAGGTACGGCGTTTCGGATGCCTTCTCTTCATTTCTTCCTCATGGGTCATGCTGGTGCAGCTCGTTTCTCCCCCGACGACAAGTTCTCGCGTCACCGCGTAACTATCAAAAAGCGCTATGGCATCTTACCTACGCAACTTCCTAGCAAACCTATGTAAGGTGCTCTCAAGTACTGGTACCGCACACCCCATGTCCTTTTCAAAGACCAAGGTTAGGGCTACGTAGATGGGGAATCCAAAAGTCTGCAAAGATTCGGTTTACTTAACCCTAGCATAGAAAGCCTCCCTCCTTGCAATCTTGTTGATTTTCATTGATCCCCCTCAGCGCCATGGATATATATAATTATGTCTCAAATCATGACCACCCAATGCAAAGATCCGTCAAAGCTCAGACTTGCATTCCTCCCTATGGCCAGTCGAAGCTCGGGCAAGAAACGTTCAGACATAACTGAGATGGAACACGTTTCAGGAAATACCTCTGCATTTGCAGGCAGATATCATTGGCTTTCAAGGTGCGAAACTACTCCTTCTATGCTTCCTTGTCGATGAATAAGAATCCCACCTAGAGGTGAAGACCTCGAGAAGCGGTTTAAGTCGCCGCCGTCCCAGATCTATCATTTTCTCCTTCCTCCCAACAATGGTGATCACAGGGATGTTGCAACCAAAACAGCCGTTCGCCGTGGATGAACGTATATCACATGAAATGGAACTGCTGCCAGGCGAGCAAGACTGCATGCCCTCAGATCTGATATCTCTAGATGCGGAAGTTGAGCCCTCGTGGTCGAAGGCCGGAGAGTCACCATTGTTAGTGACATAAAGATCTGTGCGACTTCACGGGGCCACCTTGCCAGCACACGCTTGGTTTCACCACTGGCTCACCCCAGATGAGAGTATGACTGATGTGGTTCGGACATTTTGGTCAGACAGAAAGGAATGTATATATGTAAGACGTGCGTTCGCGTTCTTTCTGATTCACAGGCCGAAACACGGGGATATCGGCTCCGAAGACAAATTACGACATTGCGTTGACTACAACTTGGTCACACCAAACACATCGGGAGGAGTTCTCCGGCAAATGGACGTTATTATCCACATTTTCTGCGAATGGGGGAGACTAAGAGCAGTTGGTTGTGATCCGCAATCACTGGGATGGCTGCTATCGTCACTTTTGCTGGTACTGGTCATAGCTCCCACCGCGGTACCCAAGGGAGCTGATCCTGCGCAGACGGACCTTAGGACCCTCCAAATTGAAATCGCCAGCTCCCCCAATCGTCATTATCCATAAGCAAAAATCCTTTGCATTACCCTCACTTCCTCCATATGCAAGTCGATTGATCCCTCAGCGGCGTTTGCGACCAAACTGAATCAGAAACAAAAATGGAGGTCTAACCCGGCAGGGTAGAGCACGCTGCCTGCATTCTTCGCCCAGAAACGGTCATAATTGTTGGCACCAAACTCAACTGATAATCCGCTCTCCTCTCCGCCTGATTGCCTCGATTCGGACTACCAGCGCGCGCTTTACCTATCCCAGGGTTTCAACTTGCCCTTTACTTCTCAGAACTCCTTACCAACCCCGGTCCGAACCAAGGCGGTGCGATTTCTTCAGATGGTCCTTCAAAGTAAGGCGAGAATTCTCGTGTTGAGAAAGACAAGCTGCCACCTTCCTTGCGACCGAGAGCCTTGTCGTCACGTTTAATGACCGTTTCGCAGACTGTAATGATCTACCTCGTGTATGTACTTGGGGTGACTGTCTGAATTATCGTGACTCCGGCGTCCGAGTCCCCGGGGCTGCGGCTCCGTGCTACCGAGACTAAGTTATGCTCAATCAGAATCGAGGTGGAACGGAACATGGAATCACTAAGAGTCATTGTGATTTGATTTAAGAGATTGGAACGGTGGATTGCGATTAATGATCATCGCACGGCAGGTGTATGTTTTTAGTACTTGTTAATGATCTAATCACCGGTGGTAAACTCATTGCATGACATTAGTCTATTTGCCGACAGCCAGGGTTTTTGTAAGCGGGAGACGATAATGATAATTATATACTTCTCCCAATAATCTTTATAAAAGCCCACATGTCCACAGGACGACAGCTGTCAAACGGTTGTCCCCCCCATCCTCATTTCCTCCACGACCACCTCACATCCGGATGCTGCATTTGGACCAGACAGGGCATGTCGACAGCCCCCAAGTCGATGCTGCTTCTGAAAACCACGTAGACGTTCAGCAAGCAGAGCGAACTTTCAACGAGCTTGCGCGTCGGCTCTCTGGGCAATCATATGCTGCCGCACAACCTTCCAAACACTGGCAGTCCTCAAACACTGCTTCAGTTTCCGGCACGGACTTGGAGAAGGGAGAGGGGCCTGAGAAACAGCCCTTTGACCTTCGCGAATACCTCACGTCTTCAAATAACGCTAACCAGGCTGCTGGAATTAAGCATAAACATGTCGGCGTTACTTGGGAGGACCTGGAAGTGAAGGTCATCGGTGATACCGACCATAAAGTGCGTAGCCTGCACTCAGATATCTTATATACCATTTTTGATCTAACCACGGAACGTGCCCACAGATATTCATACCCACCTTCGGAGGTAGGTACAAATGGGCTTATGAATGACTTGCGCAAACTCAGCATTTGTCCATAGATGCCGTCATTAACTTCTTCCTAGCGCCATTCCTTTGGCTATGGGGGGCAATAACGAGCTTCTTCACTAATAAACAACTATCCACACGGACCATTCTCCATAAGTAAGTCATCCTGGTTCGGTGTAACATTTGTGGTGGAGATGCTCATCATACGTAAGATCATCAGGTGTCCTTGAACCGGGTGAAATGTGCCTCGTCCTTGGTTGCCCTGGCGCTGGATGCACCACTTTCCTCAAAACCATTGCGAACCGGCGAGATGACTATGCCAGTGTCTCCGGCAACATCCATTATGCCGGAATTGATGCTGAAGAAATGGCCAAACACTACAGGGGCGAAGTTGTATATAACCAAGAAGGTATAGTTGTCGCTTCTTCACAGAGGTTTTGCATCTAATTGCTTGCACAGATGATATTCACATTGCTACATTGACGGTTGCCCAGACATTGTCATTTGCTCTCTCAACCAAGACCCCAGGATCGAATGGACGTCTTCCCGGTGTGTCGCGAAAAGAATTCGACACCATGATACAAGACTCTCTCCTGCAAATGCTGAATATCTCGCATACCCATCAAACTCTCGTCGGCGATGAATTTGTTCGTGGCGTGTCAGGCGGAGAGCGGAAACGTGTTAGCATTGCCGAGATGATGGCGACTCGTGCTCGCGTTCAGTGTTGGGACAACTCCACTCGTGGACTTGATGCTTCCACTGCATTGGATTTCGTAAAGAGCTTGCGTATCATGACTGATGTTCTTGGTCAGACTACCTTCGTCAGCTTGTAAGTTCGAAAATGTTGGATTGATTCTGGCGTTTCTTTAACCAATTTCTCCAGGTATCAAGCTGGCGAAAGTATTTATGAGTTATTTGATAAGGTCCTCGTACTTGACAAGGGCCGCCAAGTGTATTTTGGACCTCCGTCAGAAGCACGGGTATACTTCGAGAACTTGGGCTACCGACCCCTTCCCCGTCAGAGCACTGCAGACTACCTGACCGGCTGCACAGACCCTAACGAACGTCAATTCGCCGATGGACGCTCAGAGCTCGACACGCTCTCTTCACCCGAAGGTCTTGAGAACGCTTTCTACACATCACCTACGTACAACAACCTGCGGGATTCACTCGAGAAGTTCAACCTTCGTATGGAGACTGAGAAAGCGGATCAGGAGGCATTCCGTGCCGCTGTGCTTGCCGACAAGAAGCGTGGCTTGTCAAAGAAGAGCCCATATACTCTCGGGTTTATTGGCCAAGTCAAGGCACTTACGATTCGTCAGTTCCGAGTACGTCTTCAGGATAGCTTTCAGTTGAAAGCAAGTTTTGGTGTTGAGATTGTGAGTAATGCCAGCTATGCTTATTTTATGAGGGAATTGATCATTTTGGGGGTTCGTTCAGTGTCTGGGTCTGATTATTGGGGGCGCGTTCTTTAATTTGCCCGATACTGCTGCCGGCGGGTTCACTCGCGGAAGCGTGATCTTTGTTGCGATGTTGACTATCTGTCTTGAAGCGTTCTCTGAGGTATACGTTCTTTCTATCTATGCACACTGGTGTTTATTAATTCGTTACCTATCCTCAGATGCCGATGCAAATGCTCGGGCGGCCAATCGTAAACAAGCAGACTACCTATGGCTTTTATCGACCTGCGGCAATCGTGTTTGCAAATTTCTTCGCGGATATTCCATTCTCTGCTGTCCGGGTTTTCGTCTTCGACGTCATTGTATACTTCATGCCTAAATTGTGGGTATTTTTCACTAATATTCTGTCTATCATATCTCATTGATCGTTCTTAGGGCACGTTCAGCTGGTGGATTCTGGACTTACCATTTGTTCGTTTACATGGCGTATCTCGCTATGCAAGGGTTCTTCCGTACCTTTGGGTTGCTTTGTGTCAACTTTGATAGCGCGTTCCGGCTTGCTACGTTCTTCATTCCGAACATGATTCAATACTGTGGATACATGATACCGACGTTCAACATGAAGCGATGGCTGTTTTGGATTGTACGCCTTTTCTCTCCCTCTGAGAGAACGGATGCTGAAGTGCGAACAGTATTACATCAACCCCATATCCTATGCTTGGGCAGGAGCCATGGAAAATGAGTTTATGCGTGTAACGTTGACTTGCGATGGCAATTACGTTGTGCCCCGGAATGCCCCTGGCATGAACAAATACCCGTCCGTATCCGTTTTCTGCCCTGTGGTCATCGAGATTAACTACTTCAACAGAGACGTCCTCGGTCCCAACCAAGTATGCACACTCTTTGGTGCAACATCGGGAAGTGACCAGATACCTGGCAAGGACTACCTCATGGCTGGATATGCTATCAACACTGCAGATATCTGGCGCCGCAACCTGGCCGTCACCATTGGGCTCTTGATATTCTTCCTAATCACCCAGCTTATCGCAATAGAGTATTTTTCGGTAAGGCTTCAAGCTGGACTAACCGAACATGATTTTGTGCTGAAATAACTCGATCAACTTGTAGCCTAAAATCAGCGATAATTCTGTCTATATTTATGCCAAAGACGACAAAGAGACGAAAGCGCTGAACGCAACTCAACGTGAGAGGAAGGTTCAACGCAATGAGAAGCACGATGAAGAGAAGACAGAGGAACAGTCGCTCAAGGAGAGAAAGTGAGTCTCGTTCATTGCCACTTCCCCGTATTCTGGCATGTTTACTCTCACTCTGTTCTAGAGCTGTCATGCAAACTCATAGGAAAGCGTTCACGTGGGAAGATCTTAATTATCATGTTCCTGTGCCCGATGGGACGAGGAGACTGCTTCATGATGTTTGTGGGTACGTCAAGCCGGGAACGTTGACGGCTTTGATGGGTGCTTCTGGTGCAGGTTGGTGCTTGTGGCGTTCTCCACATGTGAAGGTTTTGATTCATACGAAACAGGAAAAACTACATGTCTTGATGTCCTCGCTCAGAGGAAGAACATTGGTGTTGTCAGTGGTGACATCCTTGTCGATGGACGTCCTCTTGGCCCTGATTTTGCACGTGGGACTGCATATGGTATGTGACGCATCTTCCTTTCGTTACCACTATCCTGAGCTTTACGTCGATAGCCGAGCAAATGGATGTCCATGAGGGTACCGCTACTGTTCGAGAAGCGATGCGTTTCTCTGCGTACCTACGTCAGCCTGCGGAAATCCCTCTCGAGGAGAAGAACCGATACGTCGAGGAAATAATCGAGCTTCTTGAACTCCAAGACATTTCAGAAGCTCTCGTCTTCAGCATTAGCATCGAAGCCCGCAAGCGTCTCACCATTGGTGTTGAACTGGCCAGTAAACCCGCTCTGCTCCTTTTCCTGGACGAACCCACCTCGGGCTTGGATGCGCAAAGTGCATGGAACTTGGTTCGGTTCCTGCGTAAATTGGCGGACCAAGGGCAAGCTATTTTGTGCACCATCCACCAGCCTTCAAGCTTGCTGTTCGAGAGCTTCGATCGGCTTCTCTTGCTTGAGTCTGGTGGAGAGACAGTGTACTTTGGTGATATCGGCAAGGACTCGCACATCATTCAAGAATACTTCGCCAGGCATGGTGCATACTGCCCGCCAAATATGAATCCTGCAGAGTATATGCTCGAGGCTATTGGCGCCGGACTTGCTCCAAGAGTTGGCCCTCGTGATTGGAAGGACATCTGGTTGGATTCACCCGAGCATGAGCGTGTCCGAGCTGAGATCAGCGAGATCAAAGCTCAGGGTTTGGCAGTTCCTGTCACTGCAGAGATGCAGCCCACTAGATGTGCGTTGCCACTCCGACCTTTGACGATATAACAACACTCTAATATCAGTGTTCGTAGATGCGACACCCTTCCTCTACCAATTGCGCACTGTGGTCAGGCGGAACAATATCGCTTTGTGGCGTTCTCCAGACTATGTGTTCAGTCGGTTATTCGTACATGCCTTCTTCTCCTTGTTCATCTCGTTGTCATTCCTTCAGTTGGGGAACAGCATTCGTGATCTACAGTACCGCATCTTTGGAATGTGAGTTTCCACCTTGTCCGCATATTCTATCAATGCTAACACGGACGCACTCCCTAATAGTTTCTGGCTCGTTGTGCTCCCTGCGATTATCATGACCCAGCTCGAGCCTCTGTTCATCTTCAACAGACGTAAGCACTTTAGCCCTGCCAACAGCTTCGTTCTAAATCTGTGATTGATTGATAGGTATCTTCATCCGAGAATCGTCGAGTCGGATTTACTCCCCTTACGTTTTTGCTATTGCTCAGCTCATTGGCGAGATCCCATACTCGATCCTGTGTGCAGTCGTCTATTGGGCACTCATGGTAAGTTGGGAACTGCGCAGGCAGATAAAACGATCATTAATATCCTGCTCAAAGGTGTATCCTATGGGCTTCGGCAAAGGCGCTGCTGGTATCAACGGGACTGGCTTCCAACTCTTACTAACCATCTTCATGGAACTCTTTGGCGTCTCCATTGGCCAGCTCATTGCATCGATATCGCCAAGCATCCAGATCGCCGTCCTCTTCAACCCGTTCGTCGGCGTGGTCCTAGCAATCTTCTGCGGTGTCACTATTCCATACCCCACTCTAATCCCATTCTGGAGGGACTGGTTGTACCAGCTGACGCCCTATACTCGGACGCTTGCGGCGATGCTGTCTACTGAACTTCATGGACTTCCTATCCGCTGTGCTTCTGATGAGTTTGCCGTCTTCAATCCCCCCGCCACTCAGACGTGCCAAGCTTGGGCAGGAGAGTTCATAAGCGCTTTCGGCGGATACCTCGACAATCCCTTGGACACTGCCGCGTGTCGCTATTGTCAATACTCGGTGGGTTGGGTTTGTGAGACAGGTTTTTCCTTGTGAGCTAACCTGTAGTTCGACAGGTCGGGGACGATTTCTTCCTGCCACTCAATATCAGCTTCGATGATCGCTGGCGTGATGCCTTCATCCTCTTCTCCTACTTTATCTTCAACACCATCGTCACCATCAGTGAGTGCGCCTCTACCTTCATTGTGTTGCTGCGTCTCACCTATCCTCTGCCTATCAGTTGCATCGCGGTTCCTGCGTTATGCTAAGCGGTGATGAACAACTCCTTGACCCCCTTGCACAGATTTCGAGCACGCGACTAGACATCTCATCATCACCAACTTTTCACGCAGCATGCACACATAGATGTACATTAATATGCACTGAGCATTAAATCGGTAGACTGATTATAACGATGCATACACGCGCTTTAAAAAAAATGCTAGACCCATATGTATTCATTTAGTGGTGCAGGCCTTGCTCCTGCGCATGCATACGCACATATGAACATATGATGAGAATAAGTATTGTTAATCGTCGAGAATTTAGTCGGTCTCTTGTCAGCTAGTGTTTCGCGATGTCCCGCGAGGGTAAAACTACGACTAAGTCAGTGCCAGCGAAAGCCAGATCAGTACTTGCATGCCCGGATGACGCTGGGACTCCAGTGTGATCTTTTCTAGATCAAAAGTAGGATTGGCCATGATGCACAGAGTGAGGCGTTCGTTGGCGAAGAACAAGAGGTGTTTCTTCATGTCAGTGTCAGAGATACCATAAGCACCAGTGGTACCCAAGGCAGATCGTCGTGTATCAAGATCTTGTGCGAAGTCACGAAAGCCGTGGTTCTTGCACCAGCAGAAACAGGGTCTGACATAAGCGGACCAGAACCAAACATTCATTTTGTCATCACCTCCTGCTGACTGTGATCACGTGATCAATTGCTCAGCGCTCTGAATCATCGCGCAAGTAAGATGCTAATGAGTACAAGTATAAAGAGCTCAAGAACAGCCTGAACAGGTCGCCAATACATCAGTCGCAAATATTCCACCTAATCAACCAACATCACAATGCCTGTTGAAGACATCAAGTCCAAGGCTCAATTCGACGAGCTCGTACGTGTTCCAATACCAATACTAACAGGGCCCATCTCACAACACGTCATAGATCTCGAGCGGCAAAGTCATCTTCATCGACTTCCATGCTACCTGGTGTGGTCCTTGCAAACAGATTTCACCCGCCTTCTCAAAACTGGCGGACACGCACAGAAATGATGCTGTCGGGTTCTACAAGGTTGACATCGATGATCATCCTGAGATCGCCGAGGCAGTCCAAGTCACAGCGGTCAGTCCCATCGAAAGCTGCTGGCGCCACAACGGCTCATCTCTCTGCTCCCCAGATGCCCACGTTCAAGGCGTTCAAGGACGGAGTGGCCATCGGCTCGGTAGTCGGGGCAATCCCGGGTCTATTGAACGTTCGTTTCCCCTACTTTCTTGCGTCGTCTAACCGAGATTGATGTATTGTTACAGAAACTGATCCAAGATGGTCTCCAGGAGCAGAAGTAAAGGCCTTCTGGGGGTTTCTAGCTGTAATGCAGAAGAAGTATGCCGTGTATGTAGTCATTAGCATGTGCCCGATATCAGTGTATCGCTACCCGATACAATTGATGCTCTTGCTATTACCACCGTCGAACCAACCTGTAGGGCTAAAATGTGCACCATCGTCATATGGCCTACGACGTGCTCATGATCAACTGTGATACGTACGCCATCCCACGGTACAATGCAATCGGGTACAAATATGAACTACAAGTCACGACTTGATAGCAGATTGCAAGATGCGTGCGTGCGTATATCATTAATGTGGGCTGCATATGGACGGTGGGTATAGATGATAGAATCGTGAATGTCGTCGTGAAGTGGGTTCCGGAGAAAAGAAAGTGCCCTTTTTGCTACGCGTCATCATGGTGGTCAGACCTAGAGGTCGATTATTAAGCGTGACCTTCGACATATGCACAAGTACGAACCAAACTGAGCTCAAGGGTCCAAACCCTTCTTGCCCATAACTTCACAACTTGAGCGGGGTTCCCAGGTGGCGCCAGATCCACCTCTAAACCGTCCCACCAGCATTTGCGCTGAGGACAGTGTCAAAGAGGAAGAGACAAAGGGTAAAGGTATCTTACTGCTGGTTTCCTCCAAAATAAGAGTAACTTCTGCGCTGTTGCCATTTGGGTGTAGTCAATGGTGGCTAGGCGTTCACCGTTCTGTCCTGGATGTACAATACCTGTTTTGAGCAGCACGAGGGCTATCGACGATATGCAGCATCGAGAGGGCTCCATGGCACGGAAGCCCCATTCGTCGTCACGATTGAACCCACTGTAGTTACTCGTCAGCAAGCACAAAGATACCCAAGGCGAGGACAAATATCACCTCATGCACAACATATCAATTAGGTGTTGCTCGGCGATGTTGTTCTCCTTATGAACGTTACGCTGCAAGGCGGTGAAGATGTTGCGTTTCTCCATGATACTTTGTCCACAGCGGTGTTTAATCTCGAGAAGCGCTTGATTGGCAATGCCATGCTCGTCAGTCGCTCCGTTACTATTATTTGGGGGGATGGCGAAATATTCAAGTTCTTCTCTGAGCACGATAATGGCTTGCTTGGTGAGGAGTGGGTTCTGAGAAGCTGAAGGACCAAAGTCAGACGGTGACCCGTCAAGCAGATGCTGCTGGGCAGCGAACAAGCCAGGAGAAGTGGCGGTTCCATAGAACGTATCCGACGCATTTCGGAAGAATTCTAGGACATACGCAAAGCATTCTGGATCAAACTATGATCAATGAGATTCAGCCACGGTAAATCACAGGAATATGTTAGCATGGGAAAACCTACGTCGACCGCGTACACCTCTTCGTCCTCTTCATTGTCGCCACCGTCCGTGAAAGCCGCACTTTGTCGGCTGAGGACAAGCCCGTTTGGAAAGAGACATAGAAGAACGGATTCTGGGAGGTTCATGATAGTTTCTCTGTCTACCGAGAAACGTTTGCCCCGTAAGTCGAGGAGAAGCCTCGTGAGCAGCTGAGGCTGCAAGTTTGACTGGATTGGAGCCTGTTGCTGAGAGACCTGGGTTATCGGCGAGGAGGATATTGAAACCGACGCCATATTGGAGATGGAGAAATATTGAAGAGTAATCTGGTGGTGAGTGCTGAACTGGTGCTGCACTGACCAGTCTCACCCAAGCCTCAAGGCCAAGTTGCCAACCCTCGTGTTTGGGTGGAACAAATAATTGATAGAAAAGGTTTTTACGAATACATAGTATAGTAAGTAGTACTATAGCACTCACTACTAATCATTCAATGGCTTATCTTCTGTTATTCTATCACTGCTAGCGCTGAAACAACTACTACACGTATTATACTGTGTTTTTTTTTTCGGAAGCTACCTCACCGGAAATCGACGTTTCACTAATGTTTTTGCAGTCAATTTTATCAGTGGACGCGGGGAAAATTCGGGTGACAATCACCCAACCCTCCACCGTTTCTGGCTAGACCCAGAGGCAAGATATGAGCACTATATTCTACTGGCAGTGGCTATGGGCAATGGGGCGCAAGAAGCCTCTCGCTGTGGTGCTTGTTGACCAACAGCTCAAATCTAACACAAGGTGCGTCCATTCGATCCCCAATACGCCCGTGATTTTACATCAATTTGAAGCACAAAAACTTGGGCAACACCACCACCACCACCACCACCACCACCATGGAACATTCTCTCATTTGAAAATGCTCTGCGGTTGCAGGTCGGTGCACAACCCGACCTAGTGGATCTGGAACTGTGTTCTTATAGAGGGCAAGGTTTCCATTTTTCATATAAGGGCGCCGCCGGTTGCCTCGAGTTTGGATCATACGCCTGGTAGTTGACACGTTGGCTCCTTTGAACCGCCAGTAGCCCTCACTCGCTGAGGATGTTGGGTTTATGTCAATGTATTGCTTTCCAGTACAAGGACCCGTACAGACTAGCATCTGTCCATGCACATGTAAGTCCGCATCTATACGAAGGAATAACACCACAGTCTGAACCCTAGTCAAATTAACCCAGTCTATGAATAGCTACAGGAGTCCCAAAAGTTGTCGACCGCAATCCCCAGGCCCATTAGACCAGCTGGTCACATACTCAGGGTCTTATATACAAGCCGCTGGATCACGACACGAGTTTCAGTTTATACTCGTGATCTCTTGCGAATCTGCTTACTATGAGCTGCGCTTGATCTGCACCCACAAGTTCGCCTATTTGGACGCCCTTGACGTACACTTTGAAGGCGGGCAGCTAATCGCGCGCCGTCAGTTCACTTTTCGATGATCCTGCCGGGCTCATGTCACTGGACTTACACTTCGGACGCCGAGTGCCTGGGGGACTTCCCGAACTTCCTCGATATCGAGTCGGTAAAATTGTGCCGCTGGGTTTTGCGCTGCCAGCTGGTCGAAAATGGTTGATACCGATCGACATGTTGCACACCACTCGGCCCAGAACTCGATGATGACGGGTCTTGTGCCGTTGATCTGGAGGTCCAGGTTAGGGGTGTCGTAACTTCTCTGGACACCAACGACCTACCACAGACTCGAAGTCAGCCATGGATGTGATGTAGACGACAGGCATCGTGGGTTAGATGTTCAGGTATGTGGATGAAAGGACTCGAGAAATGGAGTAGCTGTTGTTGCTGACCATCCATCCAGTCCTCAGATATTTTATACCCAACCCACCTGCTCGATACCGTTGAACACCGTGTTGTACCAATGTCGTCTTCACGCATCTGATGATATGCAATCGCTCCACTCAACTTCTTCGCCTACCGGGTCGGATCCCCGATTCGAACAGGCATTATCGTCGTTTGAGGTTGAGGATTATGAAAGTGTGAGCTATAGCCAGGCGGAATAGGCGTGCTTTCACTTCCGGTGTCTGCGGGACCATGCCTCTGGACCATGCAGCCCTTGTCCCCCCGATCGTTTGGATTGTCTGAGATTTCAAGTGGGTGGCCCAGTGATGCAATCTCAGTCCTTTTCTGGTAGGCAGGGCGTCGCTTCTGGTAATTTAATAGTCATCTTGTCCCATTCTGGGTCGGATTACCGCAGTCCCGACTGGTAAAAGGCAACAGTCATATAGCATTGTCCTCGAATTGGCGCCATGGCCCAGAGGTGTCTCAAGGACACCGTTGGAAATTCTGCACGGACTCGCAGATAGGACATAGCGGACTCGTTTGGCGAAGCTGAATTGCGTTTCGAAACGCAAGTTTTTGAAACCTGCGTTCGTATTACGCTGACAGGGATCGTCTTCCATTCGACCCCTTTCCAACATTTCGTCCTTGCTCCACTGCATGCTGGACATTGTACATTAACAAGGGGAATAAGTGGCCTTTGTCCCGCACAGCCGTTTCGAGGAATGAGATAATTGCAACGTTGGTAAGTCTACCTTTTCCTGACAGTCCTGATTCATGACAAAAAAAGATGAACCTTGCAATGGTTCAGGAAGTTCAGCTGCTTTCGATGACTTGGACGCGAAGGTGAAGGCCACTCTCACGGCCTCGTTTTCTTTTTTTAATGACCTGCTCATCTGGAGATTATGATACCACACTCATCTGGAGTCGTCCGACGTCCCTGCAATCTCCGTTCACAGTGACCCAGAGTTGGTCAGCCATTCCAGAGTACTGAGTCGTCGATCTTGAAATTTCAGTGATGGGCTATGGAAGAGAGGTCAAAGTGTTGATGTATTCGCTTCTCATGCAGACTCTGGAGTGAGGAGAGGACCCTTCGATTTGCGAAGTGATAAAAACAATAAATCTGATTAACGGGCGATTCATAATTCATACACTCGGGCCAAAGGGCGACGATCGCACGGAGTGCTACTGCTCTTCAATCAAATGACAACGACACAAGGCGATTCTCCTCGTACGCTTCCCTACGAACAATACCACGCATGTTATTATTCAAGAATGTTCCTCGGACATTCAACATCGCGGTCAATTTTGTGAGTTAGGGGTAAATTTGTATCTTTCCACCCAGTTACCCGTCGAACTTCTGTAGTTGCTGCGCTCTGTGGCTTCTTAAAGCTGACGAGCCATGTAACGCCCTTGACTGCCCGAATATGGTTCGCCGATCGGGGTGCACAGCCCGTGGCCGACCGTGCAAATGAGCAGTGCAAGTCCAGTGGGCGCACTGGTATGCCCTTGCCTTCTTCCTCCGTACATCAGGACTGCGTGTTTTCATCTCGTCCTATCAAACCAATTATCCATTGCACTTCCTCTTGAAATGATACCTTCAGCTCCCCCCGTGACCACCCTGGCAGGCAGGCGCGCGCGTGCCATTCAGAGCCCACCACGATCACTTCGAGGTTGAGCATCCTTTTGATATCGTGCCAGTATAAATGAACGAGTCAATACATCAACAGATTCGGATCCGTTCTTTTTTGGCTCTGACGGGAGGACAACGACTGTCCTTATCGAAGAGATGGGCCGACGAACGTGCATTTCCATGAAGTATGATCCTGATTTCGATCGGTGACACTCACTTCTTTCACGCATTTGTATGTGCGGAGCGTCGTCGATATCTGTGGGGTTCCGAAACCTCGAGCTCTGCGTGGATAAGAATCACGATTAGCTGGAAGCTGTGTAATGCATATTGCTATTAGAAACGTGTTCGTCATCATGTTTTTGCCGTGTTCGGTCTTTTTTTTTTTTTTCTTCCTTTTTTCTTTGATAGTTGTTTTCCCTTAGGTGCTCGGCGAGTCGGAAGCGGGCAGCCGTCTTGGTACTTGGTTTCATGGTCCTTGGACCTCCTGCGCAGTCTTTTTTGGTCTGCCTGACGGTCGCGAGGTTAGGTCAGGTTCCCCGAGATTGTACAGATGGGTTTTTATTGCGACTGCTCTGACGTTGGACATCTATTCTGAAGCCGAAACCCAGCATCCAAGCATCGGGCATTACATTCCGCAAAAGCGTGAACATTGCCCCTACTGACGTCTACCACCACCCAAGAAGGCAGAGTCGTCGACTTCACAGTGCAACGTTGGTAGAAGAAGTGGACAATTCCTTGATGTCGAATTTGCTTTGATCTAATTCACTCCCACCAAAGGGTTCAGACATTTTGTGGGGCTATTCGAAGCGTTCGGAGGATGGGGTGGAGAGGAGGAGCAACGGCGCGTGCTGGACGCGTGCCATGCCATGGGGGACGCGTGTGTTTTCCTCTTCCCACGTCCTTCTACTGATGTCACGGTGACGGAGCAATTATGCAATGGGTTGAGTTTGATTAAGCTTTATTCTCGGAGGCCCTGAAGCGTATTCAATGTTTAATCATGACGACGTTGGGGAGTGCGGGGAGGTGATGGGAAGAACGTCTCCCATCCTTCTGCACACAGTACGATATGGTTGATCGATTGATCGATGCTCTTGGATGATGATGCAGATGCAGGGACTGGGGTGGGTTTGTTTGTTGCACGTACATGCGCGTTCGAACCACGTATGTCTTGTCGTTCGCTTACCCTAGATCCACCGGGGATATCTTCAAAGCTGACCGCATGTTGATAACGTTTGGCAGTTGGAAACGCACCATACGACATACAAAATCGAAGCTCGAAACTTGACGTGCTTCACTCTCATCCATCTCATACCTGATCAACCCATGTTTACGAAACGTCGACATACTTGGATGGTCCCCTCGGAAATACGAACGAGTTCGTCAGGTATGTAACTATATACAATCCCTGAAGACCCTCCTACTTTAAGTACACTGTTTCAGGTAGACACCAGCCTATCTCAGGACGCTGCACTTTGATGAGACCTTTGGTAGAGATTTTCTTGTAAATTCATGCATCCGCTGATGGCCTGATCACTGGAATTTGCCACCAAATCCACATCAAACAGGGGCTATAATCGCACCTGTATCCCGCGATTGGTCAACGTAGAGATATCTCCTCTGGGCGGGGTCGGTGCCGAAAGCAAGATCTGCACCTTTTCTTCTCCTCCAGTCGCACACAAGATCTGCGTCAACCCATCATTTGGGTCCATTTCTATTGGGATATAGCATTCCATCGCCGTATTATACCTCGACGGGGTCTCAGACCACAAGAATATCCCTATGTTCAAGTAGTACGCCATATCCTCTATCCTGGTTGTCCTCAGCTTCGAAGCCCAAGCCATCTTTTCTCTAATCCTGTCCGTCTCCTGGTCGTACCTCTCAAGTTCCTGGACGGTGGTCCCTGCGGTACGCCACACTTGCTTCATCAACTCCATACTCCAGTTGACATTCGCATTCTTAGTCAACGCCTCGCAATGGAGACAGATGCCAATAATTCATGGAGCGGTGAACCACGTGTCGTTGGGGAAGTCGCCGAGAGTGAGGGCGTATCGGCGAGGTGGATCATTTAGAGGGTAGAACGCCAGTACCAGTCGTACACGTATCGAATGGATTTGTCGCTACAGCAAGTGTCTGACCGCCCACTCGTAGCCGAGAGAGTGCGCCCTGGGGCAGAAGGAGCAGAGTTTGGAGAGGATGGGTGAGATTGGAAGTTTGAGTTGGGTTGTGGGTCGTGGGTCGTGGCGACTTGGGGAATGTTTAAGGATGGATTTCAGTTTTGTGAAAATGCTGGGATTGATGGGTGGTCTGGGATCGACAGGAAGACTTGGAGTTGGAGGCGTAGGCGAAGATTCAAGTAGGGGTGGATTTGGAGCGGAAGCCTGAAGGTCTTGGAACGTAGGCGCTCCCTGTGCCAGCCACTTTTTTGGGTTCAATTTCTGTCCCGTTGGGGTGTGCCACGTTGGACATGCAATCTTAGTCATGAGGGCCCCTGTGCCCTCTCTGTATCCCGACCATGCGAATGCCCCTGGTGTGGAGTTGCCCCCACCAGTCCGCCGTTCCTGCCGGCTGTTTCCAGCCACTTATGTGACAAGATAGCATAGCGCATCTTCTGCGATTACGTCTGTCGATGGATCTGGGTACTTGGTTGTGAGTTCTTCCTCTACGATGGGCCCAATGAACACACGGATCACGCTTCTGCTCATGAGCTTCATCCCGTAGAGGTGGAGCAGGTAGAGGGGGAATCCGTTCGTGATACATTATTCGACGATCTCGAGGACGTTGGTGTTTTCATTGAACTTATAAAGGTTTCTGGATGGATGTTTCAGTGTGCACGCAATGGTGAGCTAGAGGAGATACTCTCGGGCCTGTGGTGTATTATAGAATCCCAACAATAACAAGTAGGCAAGGTGGAACGTGAGAACAGGTTGTCTTTGAACGATGCTGAGCCCATCTCTATGAGCGCGCAGGTGAAACTGGATCAGAAACAGTATCAGTATTCTTGAGGGGAATACATTCCCGTCAAAAATACACACTGGCTATGTGTGGATGCCATAGACACGACGCATCCGAATCTGGTCAGCAACTTGAAGGCTTTGATTTACTGGACAAGCAGTTATCGTGCCCCTGGCTTGTCTGGCCACAATACTGGTGGTCAAGTGGCACTGATGAATTGCCCCTGACATGGCCTGACACGGGGTCGTCAACTGCATCATTTGCAACATGACTCACGTCGAGCACTTGTAACTGCCACGACCAACGCCCTGGGTCCAAACACAGCCCATAAATACTTGAATTTACACAGGGATAACGGGCGCAGCAGCTGAACCGCGTTGTCGGCGATGAAGCCTAGGATGCTCATCAGGTAACAAGTGTTCATTTGCACTTGCAGTAGGGTTGCTTTCCAGAGATGACCACACGTTCGTAACGGGCTGGGCGTGTTACTTAGCAGCGTGTTTTCCAGTACGGACAAGAATGGGACATGCCGGGCTGGTGCCGCAAGGTTGAAAGTGCACAGTGATTTACTTTGTATTTCGTTCCAGTGGGCCACTATCTATTACTAGGCTTTTATAATGGTAGGATATAAACCGTAGAACGTCTCCGTTGATAAAATGTTCGATGCATCTTTGCAAAAAAAAAATTGTGAGCGGGTAGTAAGAAAATGGAGGATGACCGGCCGATGACCCTTAAGTTGACCTCGTTAATTTTGCACCGAAAGGGTTCCCACTGGCATCCACCTGTTTCTGCCCGTACCCTTTTATTGTTCACTCCCACAAATCTTGTCCATCGCCGCTCTTTTACTTTTGCCACTAACTAAGTACATATTTTGGACAGGAGCCATCCAGTACCTACCACGTCGAGGACGATAGCAGTCTTCAGTGGAGCTCACTGTCACTTTAGCGATGAGTTATCATCAACATCAACAGCAACCACAGACACGGCTTACTCGTCCGCGACCCTCGGCTTACCCTGACCAACGACCGTACTCGCAAACAATGTCTCCTCCACCTACCTCGCCGTCACCTGGCATGCTCCATAGCCAACAACGGTTATCCCCCAGTCCACGCTTAGGGCAGCCCAACATCTCTTTCCAAAACAATGAGCGTGGCGACAGGCAAGGTACCATCGATGCTCAGCGTCAACGGACCATGTCGCCTGCGTACCAGAACCAGCCCCCTCTCATATACCAGGATGAAGAGGGTGGCGACTACTCGGAGCCAGGCAGAGTAGGCAGAAAGAAGAGTCTCGTCAGGCCTGATAGGGAGAAGATCGAACCAGGTCACCGCCAGTGGTACTATCGGAACCGTGCCGCGCAAATGGCAGACGAAGCAAGAGTAGGCGTTCAACCTTCAAGTGGGTGGCCCAACGGGAGCACAAATTTCATATCACCCTACTAATGCATTTTTATTATCTAGCCACCGGTAACTATCCCCAGAGGCTCCGCCGTGGCAAGTCATTGCTTGCACGAGAGGAGGACGTCCAGGAGTCAGGGCTGGCACTGTTCAAACGTGGAGCTACCTTGCGCCGGAAGCGCCCACAGTCGACGCTGTCTGCTGCTCCTTTGACTGTGCCCGATGGCGCCTCGCGGAGCTGGCTAGATGGCATCGGACCTGGTCCAAAGGACTGCTGGTTCATATATTGCTATCTAATTACATGTTGCATACCTCCCTTTTTATTCCGAGCATGCGGTGGGTGACATCAGTCACAGACTGCACGCACAGAACCTCATCGATCTCTCCAGGTATGCGAACACCGGAGCAGCAGCGTGCTTGGAGGGAGAAAATGGGTCTGATCAGCATCATTCTAATGGAAATGGCTGGTGTTGGTTTCATTACCTTCGGGTTCACGGAAACGGTCTGCGGGACGCCTCCCAATAGGTTCTACCAGGGCCAGATCGCCAACAACTCAGTGATCATCCATGGTTACGATTATGATTTTTCAAATTTCAAGCACCCCGCTGTCGGAGAATTCAACGGTTCCACGAATCCCCTTCTCACCGGTGGATGGGATCTCGCCTCAAACGATGCGAGCTTCTTGTTCCAGAATGTTAACCAAAACTGTCTGGGCATCATCACCAGGGCTAGCGGATCGAGCATCAATGGCAGTGGAGACTCACTGGACTGGTACTTCCCCTGCAATGTTTTCAATCCACGGGTCCAGGGCACGAACTTGACTGGTTACGGTGACAGCACCAATTGTCATGTATCCACCCAAGCAAGACAGGGTTTGGCGGGTATGCAAATTCAAGGAGAGGTCTACTACACGTGGGACGACGTTGCCGCCCCAGATCGAAATCTAGCAGTATTTGAATCGTGAGTCTAGCCTGTACTTTTATTTATGTTGAAATTGACTCTCTGTTATAGCACTGTCCTCGATCTAGATCTCCTACAATGGCTGAGCACTACCTATGTGCAGTATCCCTCACTCTTTGACGAAATGAAGAACGCAGATGGTACCTACAACGGGCAAGATCTCTCCATGATGTTCATGCGTACCGGCCAGCGTCAGATCGGTAAATGCCTTGAGGACATCATCACCGTCGGATTCATCGATACCAATAGCATTGGCTGTGTCGCTTCCTCGGTTGTCCTCTACCTTTCCCTCGTTTTCATTATCGGCGTCGTTGGAATCCGTTTCGCCATGGCCGTCCTTTTCGCGTGGTTCTTTTCGTGGAAGCTCGGAAATTTCCCAAGAGAGACATACGAGCAGCGAATGCAGCGCTCCGCGGAGATCGAGGATTGGTCCAATGATATCTACCGCCCCGCACCGAGTCAATACCGGCCTAATGTGTCCAAGAATGGTCAACGCAATGGAAAAGGGAATAAGCGTAACACGTTCTTCCCTTCCACATCTCGTTTCACCCCCGTAGACAACGCGCCGAAGGGCCCCAACCCTCGCCCGACCACGGCGTATGGTATGCTTGATGTTCCGTACAAGCGTAGCACGACGTACTCGGTGACGAAGCTCCCTGGAAAGGGTACGCCGCCTGACTCACCTGCTTACCGCTTCTCAAGGAGTACGGCGTCATTCGGTGAAGCATCGACACGTGGATTCTCCCCTCGCTCGACATTTAACGAGACGCCATGCCCGTTCCCGCTTCGCCGTGTCGTCGAACAGCCCCCTCCTGATTACGAACCATTCAACTTCCCCCTTGCCCACACCATCTGTCTAGTCACTGCGTACTCCGAGTCCGTGGAGGGTCTGCGGACAACAATTGATTCGCTCGCTACCACAGATTATCCCAACAGCCACAAGCTTATTCTGGTCATCGCCGACGGTATGGTCAAGGGTGCAGGCAATACGATGACAACGCCCGAGATTTGTATATCGATGATGAAGGACTTCATTATCCCGCCCCATGAAGTTGAGGCTCATTCTTACGTCGCCATCGCAGATGGTCACAAGCGACACAACATGGCCAAGGTCTTTGCCGGTTTCTACGACTACGACGACTCGACGATCGAGCGCTCAAAGCAACAACGTGTCCCCATGGTCGTTGTCGCGAAAGTCGGTAACCCCAGAGAAGCCACTGATCCTAAACCTGGAAACCGTGGTAAACGTGACTCTCAGATTGTGCTCATGGCTTTCCTCCAAAAAGTCATGTTTGACGAACGTATGACGACATTCGAGTATGAGTTTTTCAATTCCATTTGGAGGGTAACAGGTGTTAGCCCGGATCGGTACGAGCTTGTGCTTTGTGTGGATGCAGATACGAAGGTCTTCCCCGATTCGTTGACGCGCATGGTTTCGTGCATGGTCGTAGATGTTGAGATTATGGGACTCTGTGGCGAGACAAAAATCGCAAACAAGGCGGATAACTTCGTTACTATGATGCAGGGTACGTTGGGCTGGGGTCCTGTGAGTTCTCTTCATTAATTCCTTTTTTTGCGCTGCAGTCTTCGAATATTACATCTCGCATCATATGACGAAGGCCTTCGAAGCCATGTTCGGTGGTGTCACTTGTTTGCCGGGTTGCTTCAGTATGTACAGGATCAAAGCTCCCAAGGGCGACACGGGCTATTGGGTTCCTGTCCTTGCCAACCCGGATATTGTGGAGCACTATTCGGAGAACGTAGTCGACACGCTGCACAAGAAAAACTTGCTTCTCCTTGGTGAAGATCGGTACCTCACCACTCTTCTGCTCAAGACCTTCCCTCGCCGCAAGAACATGTTTTGCCCTCAGGCGGTCTGCAAGACTATCGTCCCCGACACCTTTCAAGTTCTCCTTTCGCAGCGCCGTCGTTGGATCAACTCCACAATTCACAACCTTCTCGAGCTTATCCTTGTCCGTGACCTATGCGGTACTTTCTGCTTCTCAATGCAGTTCGTCGTTGGAATGGAGTTAATGGGTACATTGGTCTTGCCTGCTGCTATCAGTTTCACGCTCTACCTCATCATTATCTCTATCATCCCCGGTGGTACCAACACGACCATCCCTCTCGTCCTGCTTGGAATCGTCCTCGGTCTCCCTGGTCTCCTGATTGTCGTCACATCCCGAAAGATTGCCTACGTCGGATGGATGCTTATTTACTTGCTCTCTTTGCCGATTTGGAACGGTCTCCTTCCTGCATATGCGTTCTGGCACTTTGATGACTTCTCGTGGGGTCAGACACGTCAGGTTGCTGGGGACAAGGGTGGAGATCATGGAGATAAGGAGGGAGAGTTCGATTCATCACATATTGTCATGAAGCGATGGGCCGAATTCGAGCGTGAACGCCGCTGGAGGAACGGCGGGCAGTTGCGCGACTCGACGGTATTTGATCGGAGGTAAGTACATTTGCGGTTTTAGGACCTGCTCACTTTGGGCGGTAGCTGATCTACGTTATGCTTTGCATAGTAACCGTTATTCGATGGCTTCGAATTCTGACACGAACCACCCCACTTCCAACGGAGGAGTTGATTCGTCGACGTCTGAGTCTTCACCTTCGGTACGTCACACTGCCGATGGCGGCGGGCGTCCGCGACATGATAGCAGTGGCCCATTGGTGCTCCCCCCTCCGCTGTCCGTGAGTAGAACACTCACTTCTGGTGCTTCTGCTTCATCGGTCGGTGTCTGCCGCTCGAGCGAAGATGTAACCTACGTGTCCGAGGTTGGTTCAACTTCCAACCAACGCTTGGTTTCTTCACAAGATCAATACTTTGAGTCCTTCTCCGAAGCTCCTGTGCCCCGCTACCCTCAGTTCGACGTTCAAGTCGCCCGCGCAGCCGGGACCAACGGCGGTGTTTTCCGCAATTCTACATTGTCGAGTCAGTACCCAGGCGAGACCCAAAATCCCTTCCGTGGCTCAGTACCACACGTTGCTGCCTACGATGATCAACACAGCGGGTACTCGACCGAGCCTGAAGAAATGTCTCCGGTACCTAATCAACGGCAGGCGCGTGGGGTGAGTTTATCGGATAACGGGCCTGTACCAGGTCCAGAGGGTGTTCGCAGAGTTTCGAGACCGACGGGGAGAAGGCCCACATCGCAGGCGCCTCAAAACCGTTATTCACGGTCGTCGGTGGCTCACTCCCTACCGCCCGGCGCAGCACCTCCGCAACCTGCAGCGCATGGAGGCGCGTACTAACCCCACCGCTGACCAACCATCATACCATCATCTTTGGACTCTTCGAGCAAGAACAGTTGTCCTTTGACCGTTCATGCCGCCATTGTTATTACATTCGCTAGGAATGCTCAGTCCTTACTCATGAACCCTTCCATTCACATGTGTCATATGATACCTAACGACTTCTCGTCTCGCCGTCTATCCCCCTTTCCTTCTTTCCTTGAACTCTTCCATTCCAACCCCCTTTCCCATACTACCTTAGCTCCAGTGCGCTATCAAAGACTCTCTCCTCTTTTTGAGTACTGCAAGACCATCGTCCCCGCTGTAATAAGTCACCAAATCCGATGCATATACAAGCTATTCATCCCCAAAGGTTTTTTTGGTTTATTTTTCTTCTCTTGCCTTTCTTTTTCACCTCGGTAGACCCTGGAGGACATTACATGTAGCCACATTTGGAGGATGGTTCGAGTCGATCAACGCTCTCATTGACATGCGAATCAAGTATTACGATCCACTTACGTCGGGGTCGACTGCTATGTAGTACTAAGTACACGTGCAGCAGAGATAGAATGCGATCTGGAGAGTGATAGCCAGAAGTAAATTCAAGACGAGACGTTCCGAGTCGGTGAAATGGTACGCTCGAGGCGCGACGGATGTAATTTGGGTAGTGACCGCGATCATGAAAAACTCGAGCAAGTCAAAGTATGCAACGAGTACGGACTCAGAAATGTGTCGAATTTAACATAAGCATCATCAGAGCGTACCACGAAACAAAGGGCTAGCATGGGTTATTCGACTCAAAAAGTATCTCACACTCATGCTTAAGAGCTCGAGCGTTTGCGATAGCAGCGAGGTGCATGCAGTCAGTACGGTGAACCAGGCATCTGAATCAAACAGACTCCTTTTCTCTCCTTTTCTCGAGTGTTCCACCATTGTGATCGTCCCCAGTCAAGTTCTACTATTCTTCCCTTCCATAGCATCGGTATGTTCCTGAGTCGGCCACAAATGCAACACCCTCCAAAGCGAGTCAGACGACAGATCATGCCATTTGAATGACTGAACAGGACACACACCTTGTATGTGGTGAAGACTGAAGATGGGAGACAGCTATCAGTGTGAGGGTCCACATCATAACAACTAGTGACGCACAGTTGGTAGGATCATATTTCTGTTTGATCCGTGACAAATTAGCGTACTTGTTCCCGAAGAAGGCTAGAATACATGTTGGCTCGACCAGCCTGGGAGTAAGTTGCCCCTCACCTTCTTGCCAGTTGGCTTCCCAGGGGCTCCCTTCATTTTAATAGATACTCTTCATGCCCAGTGCGCTCAGAGGATCCGTCGCGCTGTGAATGGCGTTTGTCACTGCGATATGAGTCTCTTGGCTCACCCCCACAGTCCAAGACCTGCGCACGACATGTCATCAGAATCCTAATAACCCAATCAAGACACCTACGCCTCATAAAGGACATGCCACGAAGCCTCGTACAGCCCAGGGTTCGCTCCAGTCTCATCAGCTTTGTCTTTCGTAGCGGCAGGCATATTGCCCACGATGATCACGCCAATCTGTGGAGTGAAAGTCCCAGCAGGAATGTCTCTCAGTGGGGCACTGACGATCTGAAAGCCATTCCAGATCGCCTCTGCTACGTTCGCAATGGACTGAGGATTCGAGGGGGACAACACCGATTGGGGCACCAGGCGAGAAGAAAGCTCTGTAGAGGCACCGAAGAAACTGGCGTCAGTGAGCGGACCGATGCTTTCTTGCTCTGCAACATTGACGGATGGAAACATAGCTTCCGCTGTCGTGTTCGATGTGATAGTGTAGTTCCCGGATAGTGCGAAGAGATCAGTGTAAAATGGATACAAAATCGAAAGGGAGGCTGAATGGGAGGGCCAATAGAAGTACTATGAAGAGGTGGATGAGCAGGTATCGTACGAGCTAAAAGGAAAGACGACCACCAGAATATACTGGTTCTCAAAGAACACAAACAAGGTTGCGATACCGGAGTTGATTAATTGGTTCTGATATCTCCCAACGAGGGAGATAAAGTCGATGCCGAGGGTCTTAGCGTCCTGAGTTGGGTTTGGAACCACGACCAGGAACGAAGCACTGATTGACATGGAAGGGAGTACTTTGATTGTAATAGATACTAGAGAAAGTCGACAACCCGCAGGCTAGAATGCAAAAAAGAAAGTACTCACTGACAATGCCCCAGCTTCCGGCCCCTCCTCCACGGACTGCCCAAAACAGGTCTGGGTCCTGGGCGGCATTCACGGTCCTAATTTGACCATCCGCGGTAACAATCTAACGTTGTAACGGATGAGGGAACACTACCGAGACTTGAATTGGGGTGACTCACTTCTACCTCAAGGATGTGATCAGCCTAGGAAAGCATGAGGGTCAACAAGTTAGACACGTAATTCTCTATCTTACGCCAAGCCCGTATGC